>SNQJ01S0108331.1:15908-33947 GCA_010110895.2 Picea sitchensis
ACATATATATTATAAAATATATAATATATATTTTAATTTATATAATATTTTAATATGTTAAGACATGATACATTCAAAACATTAACATCACTATTCATTTCTTCCTTTATATTGGAAAATGTAAATTTTAAAAAATATTTTTATTGTGGTGGTGTAATAAGTGGTATATATGTTGTACAATTAATTAAAATCTGTTGTTATTGATTATGTAATTAATTTTAAATATTGAAATACGTGAAGGCAACAATAAGATTTTAAATATATTAATCAATTAGAGATGAGAAAAATAAATATTTTTACTATATAAAAAACTATATATTTATTTTCTTAAGTTAAACATTACATTTTACAAACAAATTTAAAATATAAAGCAAATTAATGTCAAATCAATAGCAAACTCATTACTATAATCCTACTTTAATAGGAATTAATAAACAAATGCTAATATGTTAAGTAGGATACAAAGAAGCTATACATAACTAAAGATCCATTTGATACTTGTATACAAATTATGAGTTTGAAAGAATCACTAACAATCAATATATATAAGTGTAACCTATTATCTTTGGTTTCCTCACAAATGAAGTAATTATATTGTTTTTTAATATATTTATTTAATAATGTGTAAAAATCAACTTGAATATATAATATTTGTAAATTTTAATTATTTAACATAAACTAATTACATATATGATGATTTAGGATTATTGTTTTTGGTTGAATGCAAAGGCAAGTAAATTGAATTAAATTGAATTTTCATGGCAAAAACAAATAATGATTAAAAATGCATCATCTTTCAAATTTTTGAAAAGTTACAAGGCCATCCCAAGCATATCAACTTTTATAAGGAAAATTTTTGTTTATACTAACCAGCGTAGGAACAACATTGTTATTAAAAATAAACTAATTGATGTTAGTTATTTATTGTGATATTCATATGATGTATGATGAAGATAATATATGGAGTACTTTGAAAGTGAAGGGTATGCAGATATGAAGACTTTGTACATAGTTTAGATGAAGATGAAATAGATCAAACAAATGAAATTGATAAAACAATAATTCATATATAGGATGTGGAATATATAAAAAATGAAAGGGAAAAATAAATATTAGAGGCATTATGTAAAAAAAGTAGGGATGATGTTATGCAAGAAGTTAGAATCAGTCAAAAAAAGAAAAAGGATGGTCAAAAGAAAGGAGCAAATCATAAAGATGTCAACGTGGCACTTGTGGCTCCTATATTCCACCTAGTTGACATAGTTAATCGTTATAAACATAATATAATTCGTGACAAGGTGGAACATGATAATAAAATAGATGTGAACTTGGTGCAACCTCCTAATGGATATAGGATGAACTTATAAATTTGACAAACTCGTAATTTTGGTATTGAGATCCTAAAAACATTAATTAAGAACAACCCTTATGCAATTGTGCATCCAAATTTTCTCATAGCGGATACTGCCAGGTGTAATGAAAGGAACAACTTAATTCAATAGATTGGAACAAATATGTGTCCCATGTGATAGGAGGTTTTCACAATGTGAAGGTAAGGAGGCAACTCTTGCAACAATATCCATCTAATGAGCGATGAAATAAATGCATGACCAACGTTATGTTGGATTTATGATTTCAGAAGGAAGGATATTAGTGTGGGACCATAACTTGGGTAATGATTACAGGGAAACAATTGCACTTATCCAATGAGTTTGATTCTATCATCAAGAGTTTGAAGTGAAGTGTGGATGTGATAAATCATATGTATCTAGTGGCCTTCGAGCACAATGGTGTGTAGAAACCAACATGTCTATCCATGCTATGAGAAATGAAACGTAAGTTAGTAGTGAATCATTTAGAGCTACAAATCCTCTTTTTCAATTGCCATTTCATCATGGGGAGGTTTGGAATTGATAAATAACATTTTCTCAAATGGGAAAATGGAGAGATCAAAGGATATACATCAATAAAAAGATTTGTTAACTGGAATATATGATTTGCTATCGTATATGTCATTTGTGTATTGGAAGAGCATGCAGGGTATCAAGAATATAGATATAATCAAACGAGTTCTACCAAGGGTTTCGGGAGGAGATATAAGCTTGAAGGAGACAACAAATGAATTTGCATTGTAAGTTATTCTTATTTGATTTTTTTTTTATTAGATAAATTAATCCATTGCTTTTCACAAGTGCCCATTGTTTAAAATCCCAATTCCTTAGTATGTAGATGTCTTCATCGTCCTCATCCAACCTTATGGGATTGGATGGGGTGCCCTTTGGAGTAGGTTACCATTATTTAAAATCCCAATCCCTTAGTATGCATATGTCTTTAGCGTCTTCATCCAACCTTATGAGATTGGATGGGGTGCCCTTTGGAGTAGGTGACTGATCAACTACAATAACATGAACATTCAGACTACCAGTGTGATCTGGAACAATGATCTCCACATTAAAAATTGCCTTGCACATCGGCTGAAACTTATTGTCAAGAAAATCTAGTTTTTGTGTGATGGCTTATTGTTGTTGTCCATTTTCTTCAATGACCTAGGCAATTCTACTTGAATACTTTAGTATCCATAGAACTGGAAAATCCAGTATTAGGTATCCACCCCAAGAATTCTACTTCTAGTTGAGGTTTAGAAAGATCTCATATTTTCTTGTGAATGACTTGCTCCATGGCATCGATTTCCTTCTTGCAGACTCTAGAAATTTGTAGTGGTAATATGTTGTTGCTTTCATGACATCTGCTTGAACTTGAGTGATCCTTTCAGGAGTTTTCATGTAGTGGTAAATTCTAGCAATCCATTTGGATTGGCTTCTCTGGCCATGCATATTGAAACTCGATCCACCCCCTAACTCTTCGGCCTTCATTATTGGAAAATTGCCTGAACTAGAATCAAAACAAAATAGACTAGAGATACATCTGATAGAATGAGTTGGTGGTATCCCGTATGGGGTGACAGAGAGAGCATTACAACCACGTGGAAGGGAGTCGGGACGGGGAGTTAATATAACCTCGGGCCCCCGTCAACTCGCACATTAACAAGCCATGCGCGCACGCAGAAGCATTCAAGGTCCAAGACCCCTCGCGCAAGCGATGTGTACTAGCATTTACAAGCTGGTTTTAATGGTGGAAATGACGGATATGGTTATAGCTATAGCCACCGTCTCCGCGCTCATAACACAGGTCGATAGCCTTGGGAGCCGATTACCCGCGATCTCCCCGAAGCCTCAGCATCCTGGTCGATTTTCTCATACCTGGACGCCATTTGCAGACCCTGGGGGCAAACACAGAGCCTGCAACATGCCAAGAATCCGAGGCAGATCGTGACGGGGGGCAGTTTGGTATGCTGTGCAGTCGCGCCGCAAACGAAAGGAAACTTTTGAATGAGCCATGGCAATGGCCACTAGACGACGCAGACAGAAGCACAGGAGGCCTCCAAGACGGTTCGAGGAAGAGCGGATTCCAGAAGAAGGCCCAAACCTTTAGCTGGAGCATACCCTGTTCGCCGCACCTGCAAATTGGCACCCGGGCTCATCCTCTGGCTTGGCTGGCCCTTCACAGCAGGCGGAAGACACCCCCGCCGATGAGAGGCCTTACACACCTTGTTATGTGGTGGAAGAACCACCCCCCAAGCCCACCAAAGCGGAAGAGGCACCCAACCAGCAAAGCGACAAAGCGGCTACCACAGAGGCGCGCGAGGACAACCACCATGCAAAGCAGTACCCTTCAAAGGATTGGGACCTTCTCAATATTCTGTTCGAGATTAAGCAGCAACTTGAGGACTAGGTTTTTCGCATGACAAGACTCGAGCAACGCCTGGACATGTTCTTTGCAGCGCACTCGAGAGCTACGCTAAAGAAGCAGTGCCCGACTTGTGCCAGAGTCTATGCCTTACCCGCTCGATGGAAGCACTCAACAATGGTCGACGACACACACCAGGGTCCAAAGGTTATCTGATATGTAGTCCTAGACTTTGTTTATGGCATAGTTATATCAGTTTACGCCTTAAGCTAGATAACTATAATTGTCTCGTAGATATGGTTAATAGCACCAGTTTTAGAACTTTGCCTGCTCGTCCCGGTTTCCTTCGGGCGGGACGCAGCAGAGACGTTTTGGCTGTGTTATCCCCGATATCTAGGGATAACTAGGAGATCATGTCTCGAGGCCCACATGGTCCTAGACATGGAGTACCGAGAGCAGGAGCGACCTGGCCCACATGGTCCTAGACATGGAGTACCAGAGCAGTAGAGCTGACTGGTATGGTCCCCGAGGACCCATCTTCTCTTCTCACCATTCCGTCTCGACATCCATACCCAAACATCACTACCGTTTCTGCATCGGAGAGGGCTCTTGCTCCATGGAGGTAATTGGTCCAGGTATCAGTGTAGGCGTCATATTTGATCATTATAACCTCCTTATGTGGTGCATTAGATCTCTTTCACTTCGTGATAACTGTTTGGATCTTACACTAATCTACTTGACCACCTGCTGGGGGATTGATTGGGTAGCTTAGCAAGTTGGTATTCATGGGTTTTGGTTAGCCACCAAAGGGGGTTTTTTTTTTTTTTCTTCATCTTCCTCTTTTTCTACTTTTTCATCTTAAAACCCCTGCCTATCCATCCTTTTCCCCTAGTCCGCCATTAGGATGACCATCCAGGTATATCTTGTCTTGTGGGAAGAAGGGGCTAAAGGCCCGTGGGGGTAAAAGTAGTCAGTAAAGAGATAAAAGCCATAGGGAAAATAAACCTAGAGATGCTTCGCCTGTGATCCCCTCGAGAAGGCAATAAAAGCCTCTCATAAGAAACCGAGGGACCCTAAGAAAATAATGGAATAATAAATGCAAGACCTAACCAAGGGGATGGGAGGTCCCATCACGAAATGCACCCATTATGTCTATATAGGTATTTAGCGGTATGACATTGCTTTTCACCATCCGGTTACCAAGCGTGGTAGTGACCTTTGGTTGCATGTTCAAAGGAAGGGGGGTCTCATCGAGCCAACCCTCTCATTTCTGCTATAAGATACTAGTGGGTAACGCCGGCAGCTCTGGCCACCAAGCCAAGGGCAAAGGTCCTCGCTGGAAGGCCTGTAGTAAAATGCAAATAAAGAAAGATAAGGCAATAAGGGCTGAAAAATGCATCCATGACGGGTACAACTCACTTCCTACAAAGGCACCCACAGACGACACCCTCTAGGTCCTGACTCATACTAGACATCCCTAAAACCACCAATACCACACATGGTGGTTTGAATGATCCTTTGATGAAACTCTCCATTTCTTGTGGGTATTAGCCCAATAGGTTGCCCTTTGGTTGCTTTGGCTATGTATAGTGACGTGATGTGGTCTTTGAGCTATTAGAAGATTTGTTAGAGATGTTATGGACATATTTCATAAATTTAATGATGAAATGTGATTTGCATTGCCATGATGTTTTGACTACTGAGCCCCTGAGGGCGAGCTTTGATGTGCGTGGACTACACCCTACGGGACAGTACCCGGTGAGGATCGGTGCACATGGGGAGGATGATTAGTTCTGACCTCCACAAATAAGAGCCCACTAGATGGACGCTGGGATGGCAGAGGCTGGACAAGGTCATGATGAGCCCTTGCACGAAAAAAGACAGAAGGACGTCCTTACCAGACGCTCGGCAAGGATCATAGCTCCATGGGTATCAGCCCCTTGCAGTTGGACGCTGACCTAGTTGATCAGGACGTTACCAGGGCAGGATGGACGATTTATAGGGCGCTTGGCAGCATGTTAGGCTTGATTTCTGGCACGCAGGATGCCAATGGAGCCCCAGGAGGGGCAACGCCTTGCTCATTTGATGGTTATTGAGTCCTAAAAGGGCCAACGTCTCCTTTAGGGGGCTTGACGCCTTGATTATTTTTGCTCATTATTGGCATTTTAGCATGTAAAAGTGACAAATAATTGAAAACTGAACCTAGCCTTTGTCGGCTATTTTGTTGACCCATTTTTAAATTTAAGGTCAAAGTATTGTATAAATAGAGGATGTTTTTCCTCTTGATCATAACATAACTTGCTCTCACTGGAGAGTACATTTCTAGTCTTTGTTCTTGGTTTGTTCTTGTCTCTTTGGAAGTGTGGAGCAACCTCTTGGAGGAGTTAATTCCTTGGCAAAGTGGTGCTATATGCTATTGGAAGGTTTACAACTAGGGTTGGATTTGGTTTCTCTTCATCATCTTGTAAGTGTTCTTCTTCAAAGCTTTGATTGAATAGTTGTGGTCTAACATTTTACATTCATTGTTATCTTGCTGTATTGACTTGATCCTTGAAAACCTAGGGAGCCAACACACAAGTAGGTCGCGGGCTTTTATGTCCCCATAGCATAAGCTTTTAACCATTGGATTTGAGAAGGTTTAGCCTAGACATAGCTACACTAACCCTCTCTTTTCTTGGCTAGCTTTGGAGCATAAATTGAAGAAAGAAGTGATCCCAGGCCTAATTGGTTACACCTAGGCTTTACTTCTAGGGTTTATGAGAAGCCTTGTATTGAGCAACAATTTTCAGCCCCAGATTTATCCTTATAAGTTAGCCGCTTTTGCCAAGAAGGTCTTAAGGAGAGATTTAGCTCTAGGCCTAGCTTCTTTACCTACACCTAGATAAGTCTTTCTTCTTAGGATTAGGATTTATGGCCTTTGCTTTAGCAACACCATTAAACCCTAAGCTTCTTGTCCTAGGGTTTGAATCCTTTCTAAACCATTAGCCATACTTCTATTGACTCATTTCTAACTCAAGGCACTAGTCTATGATTGATTGCTTGAGCTTGTTGTGCCATTAAAACTTTTCTTAAAACTTCTTTCCAAATATGCAAACCCTAACTAACCTAGTGTCTAACCCTAGCTACTTTTAGGACTAACCCTAAGGACAAAGTTGGCCTTAATCTGAACTTTGCTTGGATAGAAAGGCGGCCCCGCTCTCCAGCCGTGGAGTTAAATCTTTATTGTACTTTGCCGATGAAAATTGCCAAACGCCCACATTGGCTACATAGCTTTTAACCCGCAGACAACAAAAATTATATATCGGTGACGTCATAATTCTCTATTATCTGTTTATACCTGCAACGTTGTGACATTTGGCATCTCATTGGTTGACATTGAGTTATTGAATGCATTCCTAAGCTAAGTTTGTAAAACGTTTTGCTCTTTGTCATCTAAATTGACTCATTGATAAAGCTTGATCACCCCTTGTAAAGTGATTTTTGTATAGGTGACGCAACAACTTGGTATTTGTGAGCTGATTTTGGATATATTTAATGCATTATTGATATGATACATGGTCTTATATTGAACATTGAATGCCTATTATTTTCTATGCCTTGTTGAAGAAGTGTTTTAAATTATTAATTTTAATTAGCAATCATTGACTTCATTAACAATTGCATTGAATCATTGCTCATATATCTAGTGAAGGTAGTCAGCTGATTTTATGAAGTACTAACCACTGCAAAGCATATTCTAGTCTTCTAGTTTTGTCTCGCAAACAGGCTCTTTGTCGCTGAAGACTTCGGGCTTTGACTATCTTCTTGGGCAACAACTGTGAAAGGGAACCTTACTCTGACCTTTTGTCCTTTTAAACCTCTTTAAACCCAGATTTACTAGGGACGTCTCCCTTGACTCTGCTTCCTAAATAGAAAGAGCTCCCATTGAGGTGACAATGGTGGGGCTCCTCACATTACTGTTTCAAGCCTTGACTCAAGCCTTGGACCTTTCCCTACAAACCGTGCTATAACATTTTTGCTGTCGGGAACACTGAGTCTATCTTCCCAACGACATATCTTTGGTAAGCCTTGCCTCTAGAGTCTCTCATAAGCTTACCATGACTCCACTAGCCTTTCCCCCTATTCTTTGGTAGTTTCTGTGAAACTATCCGGGCGAATCCACTAATGACGAGGCCAACTATGACTTCACAATGGGATCCGGGAAACTATAAACCTTTGGATATGAGAAAATCCCAGGATATCCCAGAAAATGCCCTTTCATAAAAAATGGGTCCCTAGTTTCCGGGTCAGATGGGAAAGTCCTGATTACTACATGAGCAAATTTTGGGAGTTCTTTCACACTTCATTTAGATGAGGTCAAGACATAAGGATGAAGCTTTTCTCTTCTTCTCTACATGAAGAGGCCAAAAAAGTGGTATGATAGCCTTCCGGCAGCCAACATCATTATCCATGGACCATTTTGAAGAGATCTTCCTTGAAAGGTGGGCTTTAAATTTGGAAGATGTACAATCACTACTGAAAGAACTTGAAGGCGTTAGACAAGAAGATGGTGAGTTTGTGAATTTTCTTTGGACTAAGTTCCAAAAGTTGCTTCATCAGATTCCGGAAAGGCACCGTCCGGGAAGAAAGTTCCTTGTTCATCTCTTCACAAATGGACTTCAACCACATTTGAGCTTCCTCCTAAACAGAGTGTGAAACCGCACACTGAAGAAGCTCATGGCTAATGGCTATCCAGATCCAAAGGAATCTCATCTCAAGAGGAATCAGCTCTTTCACCATGAATGCTATTACCTTGATGGAAATAGCTCTACTTGAAGGTTTTGATGCACAAGAGGTAAGAAACGAGTTTCCAAGCAGAATGAGAACGTGAATAAAGAGAAAGAATCTCGAACGATAATGAAGATCCACCGGTGTTCTCCCACTGATGAAGTCATGCTAGAACCTGTTTCTCCTGTACAAGAAAGTGAAGAAGAGGTTAGTCAACTTCCGTTTCAAGATGCTCATGACAATCAGATATCTTGAAGATGAAGAAGAGATGGAAGTCTCAAACAAAGTAGAAGCTTCTTGCTGTGAAATTGAAGACAAAGAAGCAGTCCATGAGGATGAAGCACCAAGAATCATTCCTCAGCCTGATGAAACTCTCCAAGATCCCTGGCCAATCCTCAAGACAAGATGAAGAAAATTTTCGAGGTAAGTCATTTTTTTGATGATGCCTCGTTTTATGATTCAAGAAATGAAGAAGGAACGAAACCCTTGATCTAGCCGATCCTTCCATGTCCCAAACCGAAGAGGGAGATCTTCCATCTAATGATGATATCCAAACACTTGAAGCTCTTGTGCAGGAAGGATTGGGTTTTAGGTACATTGTTTCCCTTCCAAGTTTTAGATGGTTCTTTGCCTTATGACATACAGAGTGAAAAAGTATTGGATGTTTTGACTTCCCATGTTATGATAATCATACTGACATAGTTGATTTCAACGAGTTCATACATGTTGTGAGACGAAGGTGGGATATAATTAATATGACATGATCCCATCTATGACACAAAGGATCATCTCCTAACGTTGCCTTTACAATTACCAAAGCAGATTTCTTTTGACCCTGCTGGCAAAAAGGAGATGAATTTTTTACTTGTAGCATTCAAAACACCAAGGATGACCTATTGCCTCTTTCTTCAGATGTTTGTCAAACTTACCTTGAGATGTTTGATGAGTAATAATCGTTGAGCATTTGGATCTTTTACATGAATATGATTGTCAGCCACCGTTATGCTTGAATTCAAATACAAGTAAAGACATCGCTTGTTTTGAAGGGGAAGTTACTTATGACTTTCATCCCAACCACCGTTTATTTCTTTGCCTTGCTTTTTCCTTTCAGGGTGTAGTTGGGGAGCACTTTTTTCGTGTTGAGTTTCCTCTTTGGCAAACCCTAGACTCCAAGGGTTGCTTGGCTATACTTTTTCCGATCAGTTTTTTTAACCTTCTCTTGATGATCCGCCAGACATGTACTAAACTTTCGTCAATCCTGTCCTTAGAATGTGAGGATGTCCCAGGTAACCACTTCCACCGGGCTCTTTGTGTCTGTTTTCTGAACCTTGTAATTTTTATGACCCTTTCTTGGATAGGATTGAGTGCTTTTCCTCAGAGATGGACTTGGAGAGATTTTTTCCTCCCACCCCGTCTTCCATGAGTTAGAGTTTGGGACCTGCATGATGATATATGTTCTAATCCTCATGACGTGTTTGAAGCTTGATTTGTCATTGTTCTATTTTATGATGAAGCACAAAGCATCTGGAGCTGCCATTGATTGGTTACATTGGTTGTTTGACTACACCAACATGCACCAAACAGGTAAGTACAGGTAAGAAACCACTTCCGCATTGTTTGTTTACTATTATACATGCACCTTGATTGTTTTCTTGCTTTACTGCCTATATGCAAATTACTTATTGCCTATATGCACACTTATATACTCTTGCTTTACGGGCTGGCAATACCACCCCGTCTCTTTGTCGCTGATGCCTTTTGTCGAAAGTGTGAGCAGGTCACAGTCTACGAGATCGTCGGGAGGTTCTCATACCGCAGCTAGCGAGTCCCCGGTGTTGGAGCCGGACAAGCTATCCCCAAGTATCTAGATAACTAGGAGATCATGCCCCGAGGCCCACATGGTCCAGACATGGAGCCGCAGAGCAGGAGCTTATCTGAGCATGGTCCCCGAGGACCCATCTTCTTCTTCTCGCCATTCTCGCCTCGGACATCCATACTAACCTCCATCACTACCTACTGGGCTTACCTGAGAGGGCCTTGCTCCATGAGGTAATGGTCCGAGGTATCATGAAGGTGTCATATTTGATCATTATAACCCTCTATGTATGCATTAGACTTCTTTCATTTCAGATAACTCCAGCTTGGATCTTACACTAATCTATTACTTGACCACCTACTGCTAGTGATTGATTGGGTAGTTTAGCAAGTTGGTATTCATGGGTTTTGTTAGCCACCAAAGGGGGTTTTGAAGAACCATCATCTCAGCTTCCCATCTTTTCACTTTTTCATCTTAAAACCCCGCCATCCATCCCATTACCCTAGTCCAGCCATTAGGATGAATTCATCCATGGTATATCTTGTCTTGTGGGAAGAAGGGGCCAAGGCCCCGTGGGTAAAATCACCGGTAAAAGATAAAAGCCATAGGAAAATAAAACTCCAGAGATGTTTCATTTGTGGGGATCCCCGAGAAGGCACAAAAAGCCTCATAAGAAAACTCCCAGGGACCCAAGAAAATAATAATAAATAATAAATGCAAGATCTAACTAAGAGGATGGGAAGTCTCATCACTGAAATGGACCCACATGTTCATAGGTATTAATGCATGACACAAGCCACCATCCGGGTTACTAAGCTGGAAGGACTCCTTTGTTTGCATTGCCAAAGGAAGGGGGTCTCATCACGAGCCACCCTCTCATTTCTCTAAGATACTAGTGGGTAACTGTCAGCTCTGGCCACCAAGCCGCTGCTGTCCTTTCAATACAGCTTCAGCAAAATGCACAAAGAAAGATAAGGCACAAGGGCTTGGAAAAAATGCATCCATGATTGGTACACTGGCCTCCTACAAAGGCACCCACGTGACGACACCAGCCCTAGGTCCTGACTATGACTAGAGATCCCTGAAAACCACCTCAATGCCACTACACATGGTTTGAATGGAACCTTTCTATGAAACCTCCATTTCTTGTGGGTATAGCCCAATAGGTTGCCCTCTCTTTGGTTGCTTCTCTCTCTTTGGCTTTGTATAGTGGGCTTGTGCGGTGGTCTTGAGCTATTAAAGATTTTGTTGAGATGTTATGCATATATTCGAGCAACTTAATGATGAAATGTGATTTACATTGCTATGATGTTTTGGATTAATGAGCCCCTGGAGGGCGTAGTTTTTTATGTGCAGGACGGTGGACCATGCTCGGCGGACAGGTTCCAGAGGATTGGTGCACATGGGAGATGATTAGTTCGGACTCATGGGGTCAAGATCCCACTAGATGGACGCTAGATGGCAGAGAATGGACAGGGTTTGGTGACCCAGCCCTTGCAATGAAGAAGAAGGATCACCACCAGACGCTCCGCGCTGGACATAGCCCATGGGGATCAACCCCTTGGCAAATGGACGTTGACCTAGTTGATCGACGCCACCGTGGCAGGGATGATCATTTGTGGCGCTTTGGCAAGCATGTTAGGGCTTGATTGGCACGTGTGACTGGTTGTTGGAGCCCTAGGATGGGCAACGCCTTGCTCATTTGATGGTTATCAGCCCTAAAAGGCCAACGTCTCCCTTTAGGGGCTTGACTTTGATTTTGCTCATTATTGCATTTCAGCAGCTGTAAAAGTGACAAATAATTGAAAATCAACCTGTTAGCCTTGTTGTCGGCTATTTTGTTGACCTCCATTTTTAAATTTTAAGGTCAAAGTGAATAGCAATAGAGGACTTTTTCTCCTCATTTGATCATAATATAACTTGCTCTCATTGAGAGTGATACTGTGTAGTCTTTGTTCTTGGTTTGTTCTTGTCTCTTTGGAAGTGTGGCTAAACCTTGAGGAGTTAATTTTGGCAAAAGTGGTGCTATATGCTATTGGAAGGTTTGCATAAACTAGGGTTGGATTTGGGTTTTCTTCATCATCTTGGTAAGTGTTCTTCTTCAAAGCTTCTGATTGAATAGTTGTATCTAACATTTACATTCATTGTTATCTTGTTGTATTGACTTGACCCTTGAAACCCTAGGGAGCCAACACAAGTAGGTCGCGGGTTTTATGTCCCCATAGCATAAGCTTTTAACCATTGATTTGAGAAGGTTTAGCCTAGCCATAGCTACACTAACCCTCTCTTGTCTTGGCTAGCTTTGAGCATAATTGAAATAGTTGTATGATCCTAGGCATAACTAAGTTACACCTAGGGTTTACTCTAGGGTTTATGAGAAGCCTTGCATTGAGCAACACTTTTCAGCCCCAGATTTATCCTTATAAGTTAGCAGTTTTGCCAAGAAGGTCTTAAGGAGATTTAAGCTCTAGGCCTAGCTTCTTTAGCTACACCTAGATAAGTCTTTTTCTTTCTTAGGATTAGGATTATGGGTCCTATTTTGAAAGTAAACACTATTAAACCCTAAGCCTCTTGTCCTTAGTTTTGAACCTTCAAACCATTAGCCATACTTCTATTGGACTCCATTAACCCAAGGCACTAGTCTATGATTGATTTATTGAGTTTGTTGTGCCATTAAAACTCTTTCAAAACTTCTCAAATCAGAAACCCTAACTAACCTAATGCCTAACCTAATACTTTAGGACTAACCTCAAGAGGACACCCACCATGGCCTTAATCAACTTTGTCAGATAGAAAGGGTATGACTGCCTCCTCTTCATACCAGGGAGTTAAATTTCTGTACTTTTGTTTGATGAAAATGGTCAAAACGTCCAAAGACATAGCTAACCAGCAGACAACAAAATTATATAGCTGTGACGTCATATTCTTTATTCTTTGCTTATACCCCACAACGCTAGGACATTTTGGGTACTCTGTATTGCTTGATACTGATTTATTGAATGCATTTCTAAGCTATGTTTGTAAAACGTTTTGCTCTTGTCATCTAAATTGACTCATTAATAAAGCTTGTCGTCACCCCTTGTAGCAGATTTGTATAGGTGACGCAAATAAACTTGCATTTTGTGATTGGATTTGACATATTTAATGCATTATTGATAAGATACATGGTCTGAGACAAACATTGAATGCCCATTATCTCTGGGTTTGTTGAAGAAGTGTTTAAATTATTAATTTTGCCTAGCAATCATTGACTTCTTCAACAATTGCATTGAATCATTTGCTCATATATATCTAGTAGTTGTAGTCATTGATTTTATGAAGTACTGTCCCATCAAGAAAGCATATTCTAGTCTCTTGTTTTGTCTCGCAAACAGTGCCTTGTCAAGCAAAGATTGGCCTTGACTATCTCTTCTTGGGCAGCAACTGTGAAAGGGAACTTCTTTGACCTGACCTTTTGTCCTTTAAACCTTCTTTAAATCCAGATTGCCTTAGGGACGCCTCCTCGACTTCTGTCTCTCCTAAATAGAAAGAGCTCCCCATTGAGGTGACAAGCAGGAAGCTCCTGCCATTTTGCTTCAAAGTCTCAATCAAGCTCCTTGACCTTTCCTGTAAACTGCAAGGACAATGTTGTTTTTGCTTGCCTCAAGTAAACAGGGTGACATTTGATTCTTAGTGCCCAACTGGTCCTTGCCTCCTCGCTTCTAGAAGGACAACAAGCCAATTCTCTGGGACTTGTTTTTTTTTGATGATTTTAATAACAGATCCAACCTTTTATTTACAAAAAAAAGAATGAGCAGGTCCAATGGAGGAAATTCAAAGGTGGAGTAAGAGCCTGTAGTCCCTAGCAAACTTCTATTACATGCTCTAACCCAATAATTTTGTATAACAAACATAAAAGAATAACTTACTGCACTCTCAAAGAGCTTGGTACCTTTGTAGACTAACCTTGCTGAGAAAACAAAAGACTAGACATACAAATCCAAATTCTTGTGAGCATCGAGGTTTGAGCTCCAAACCTTTGACATCCTTCTTGAGCAATGCTTCCCTCTAAAGTCCTAAGAGCCTACATAATTAATGATATCACACTTCCTTTGATCCATCGTGAATCAAAACTAGGCGTCAAGAGTAATGTGGTTTGATCTACTCATAATGGGTATGTTACAACCCCTTATCCTTTGCATGAGGTTATACATTAAGGAGCTCCAGTGTGGTGGTGTTCGACCAACACCTAGACTTCTGTCTTTACTACCATTCCAACACCACATCTGGGGATTCTGGTATAGGTGAATTGATTTGATGTAATTCTAATTTTTTCTAACTATATAAAATACATATAGATATAGTCTAATTCTATATTCTTTATTCTTAATTGCAGGCACAATGTTGGCATGTTTTTTTTGCAATACAATGTCGACATCTTGTTTATAGAAAGGAGGAAATTGTGTGTCAATAGACAAGAATAAAGTCTAGATGCAATTTATTCGTTAAAGAATAAATACATTCGATATAATACCCAAGGTAGAAGAAGAGTTATGCTTGGAAAGGACGCAATGATGTTTCCTTTTCCAAAGAGCCCCACCCTCCTATTGGGTTTTTTATTGGAAAAGAAAGAGGTTTGCAGAAGTACATACATAACATCTAAAAGTGGAAATGACAATATGGATCCTATGAATGAGGATGCAATTGTAGTTGAAGAAAATAATCCAACTATTGAGAGAATTGGAAGTTGGTGTAGGGGTAGGGAATTTAAATGTAAGCTAAGTATATATGGTGTATCACAAGTCAGTTGGGTTTAGTTTGAGTAGTAGGGAGGAATGATTGTTATCCTCCCTACCGAGGTCCAATTCCTGCAAGTGACATGCTAAGCTATTAATGAATATACTATTGTAATGGATTTGAGCCTTGTTGTTGACCAACCTTGTGCCTTGAAGATTCTAGGGTTTACCCTAGGTACCATCCTTGAAATGAGGGGAAGTATTTGAGGGTTTTCCCTAAGCTTTATAACCTGGAAAAAAAAAAAAGATTTGATGTATCACAAGTGAAAGTTTGATATAATTTATAATACATTCATATTTTTTAAAGATATAGTTTGATGACAATTATAACTTTTTTTTTTATATTTGCATGTTCATCTATATTGATATATTTTATTTGCATGGTCTTAATGTTAATGCATGTAAATGTGTTTTATTATAATAATAAAAAATTCCTTGCATTTATTTTTTCACAAATGTTTAAAAACATTGTTTGACAAATGTTTAAATACTAATTTCTAAAGTACGTAAATGTATTTTATTTGAATTAAAATTTGTTTATATTTATTAACTTGGTGAATGTTTAAGAACATATTTTTTGAGCCAAGAGGTGCTCTACATTCTAGTATGGGGGAGAAGTTGAGACATAAATGTTAAGTGTTATGTTATAATAATAATAATAATAATAATAATAAAGTCTGTTCAATTAATAATAATGATAATAATATTTATAAAAACGCTTTTAGAGTGCAAAACTTGAGGAAAGGTTAAAGGTTTGCACCTCGAGAGATTTGATCCCTCTCGGCGCTTGATAGATCCAGGGTTAAGATGGATCTACGCTGGTTTAAAAGTTTGTTTGTGTTAATATACTCTTAATTACATTTTCACGTTTTAAAATTTTGGTAATTTTTCTCATGTACAAACAAACTTAGAAAAACACACAAAAGCTTAAAGTAAGTAAAATAGGATCAAATCTTTCTGATGTAATTTTTCATACATTTTCATTTGTTAAAATCTAAATGATTTTTAACATTTTATCTTTATAAAGATACAAAAGAATCCAAATGTACATTAAATAGGGTAAAATTAGGCTTGTAAAAACTTGTACTTTTTTACGAACATCCATAAAAGTGAAAATTGACCATTTAAACATATAATCACCAATACCCTGAATGGGGTGATAAGGGAAGCATAACATAGATGACACCAACTATAGAAGGTACAAGAGAAGGACAACCCACTTTACAGATGGCTAACATGCAACACCCAAACATGGAAATGAAAAAAACGAAGTGGAGGAGGATATGATGTGAAGGGATGGGGGTTGACTCATCCAACATGAAGGAATTTAGTTTGCTTGAGCCAAGTATCATTCTTGTAGAATTGATAAAATAGGAGCTATCATGACTTCTACTGGAAGCTTCAACGCATTTAGGCGGAGACTCATGGTGTCAAGTGGGCATGGAGGAAGCACCAAATCCTAGTCTTTCCTCGCCAAGATATATAATTATGTCTCAACAAGCCTTGCTTTTCTTTTGTTGGGAGTTTTAGAAGTTTCCACGGTTCTCTTGAGAGGCCTCATGAACCACTTTGTTACCGACACTAGAGCTTTACCTGTAGTACTCTCCACCCTCCAGGGTCTATGTAGAGTGTGGTTCCCACACTCAATAAACACATGGAGTCATAGAGCCCGACTTGAAGAGAATTAACCCTTAGCCTATAGATATAAGCATAGTTTGTGCCAAGAAGGGTACTTAGTCGAACTCTTTAGCCTCATTTCTATTTGTAGTAGGAGTCAAGGGGAAATCCATTCTTTTGTCTTCTACCATGTCTGACAGGTAATGCAAAGGGAAAGCACTTATGTATGAGGGCCACTCAAACATATTTGCTATAAGGGGTTGGCCCAGGCAATGCAACAAAGCACCTAACAAGCTTACCAAAGTAGAAAAATAAGATAGGGGAGCTGCCACAAGATACTACTAGAACCTCCACGCCAACTTTAAAGCAAGAGATGAAGAAATGGAATAGAGGGTCAAGGGAAAAAGGGTAAATGCCTCTTCTAAAGACATATTTACAAAAATCTGACTTGGATCCTAGACACGAGGTTTTTTTGAAGTCAAGACACCAAATACTTCAAGCAAATCTATTTCTATTTAGCGAATGAATTGATAATTACTCAATTGGTGGAGGAGCAGAGTTATAGGAACATCAAAGCCTTAGCTAAGCAATTGGTGAAAGAAATTGGAGTTCAACAAGTCCTAGAAAAATTGGAATTCTTGAATAATAAATATGAATCCCTTATCAAACTCCTTTGGAACATGGAGACACTTGAGCAAGCTCAACAACATGAAAACAATTTTCCAAAGCCAAAGATGAGGTCTAGGTTTTGTGTTTTATGCTCTCAATTATCTTTTAAATTGTCCCTAATGATAAACATCTATAATATCCCTAACTATCATAGAATATCTAAAGTTTATATCATTCTTTTAGACATAATTTTGCTCATTAAAACTTTGTTAAAGTACAATGCTCTATATGGCAGGCTTAAGAGTAGCATGGTTATTTTTTGATCCACTGTAGTCTTGGTTTCCCCAGTGGCAAGCTATCCTAGGCACTACTTGTATTATTTTTGTACATTATTAATAAAATAGAATGCTAACTTGTAAAAAAAATGTAATTACTCATAAAACAATTAATAAAAAGATGGCTAACAAGAAAATATACAAAAAAAATATCAAGTTAAAAAAAAGATATTTTACCACAAATTATTACAAAAAAACTCGTTAATTTTGTACATATTTTTAATTAATCTTAAGATAATCTTACAAGAATCTAAATAGTTAGTTTACAAACTATATATTTTCTTTACAATAGTTTGTAATGAGGATGATGATGAAGACAATGATGACTATGAATATGATGACGAGGAGGTGATCTCCCCTCCTTCCTTATGTG
>SNQJ01S0108331.1:44244-58337 GCA_010110895.2 Picea sitchensis
CTCCAGGTTTTCCAACTATCAAGCTAGCCAAATCAAGTGTCACAACACATCTCAAGACAGCGCACATGAGCAAGGAGGAGCCCTCGAGGGGCTTATTATTTTCTCCACACATCTACTTATCCAACAAAAGTCACCAAAGCACAACGTTGAGCACCAAGCCCAACAACACTCTACATGATTTTGCTTCGTCATGACAGCACAGGATTTTGCATTTCCAGAGATTGGTTGAAACATAAATTGAAATCAAAACTCATGAAGAGAGACCTGAAAATAACCATGCTCAAATATAAGAGGCAAAACCTTTAAACATGCTGCCATTGACGAAATGAGAGTTTGTCTATAGTTTTCTCCATTGATAAAGAAATGAAATCTACCTCGAGTAACCAATGCCAATGACTTTGCTCAGAACTCCCCAAAGCACCAAATCTTGACACAAAACCAAGTCATTCAAGAGCCAATTCACAAGGCGACCAGAAAAGTATCCACGGGGATGCCCACGGGTCTGTAAGATTGTAAACAACACGCATGTAACAATCAATTTTTCACCAAGAAACGCATAGTCCAGCACAGAGCGCCCAAGGGCTAGGTCCAAAGCATATGAAGGAGGATCCCACGGGATAGCGCCCTCTTGTCATATAAAGGAGGATCCCACAGGATAGCACCCATATGAAGGAGGATCCCACGAGATTGTACACAACACAAAGCTAGCGACCAACGACCAAGCCAATGCCTTGAGGAATGGTCCAACACCAACGCGCATTGAGGAATGGTCCAACACCAATGCGCCACAGTGGGTTGAGCAGTGAACTGAAACGACATCACCTATCAAGAGCCTGAGAAACCACAAGCATCACATGCTGCTAGCCATGAGGAGGGAGACCACCAGAAGCCCCTGCATTGCGAACTACAACGACCAACACCTACGAGCTTTCCAAGGAAAATCAATTGTCCTTCCGAGAGGTGGAAACCACAGTGGGGCTTCAGAGCTTCATTTGTTTCCAACGCGAGAGAAAAAAAAAAAAACTCTGGAACAACACCCCCTATATTTTTATTATGTTTTAACATATATTGTCAAACACATATCCCTGCAAAGATAGCAGTCGGTTTATGGTTTAAACATTCAAGAAATAGGAGAGCCACTCTCAAGACATGAACCCTTGACTCATGAAATACCATGTTACACTCTCGATCCCTTCTCGCCTTTGGTATAATCCCACAACCCAACGCTAGTCAGTTGAGACCGAGCGCCCAAGCACCACCAACATCATCGAATGCCACAAGTGAAGCCCACATGGGCATTTCTTTATCATAGCGCCTCGCCTAGGAGAGCCCACGGCTCCATACCCATCGAGTTCCATTTCCATCCACTCGAGCTTTACTCTGTGTGTGAAACTACTGCACTGCGTAGCCATTGCAGAGTGAGAGGGAAGAGACTCGGGCCGCAGTTGCAGAATGGGAGAGGCGACAGAGGAGGGAGCTTATGCGAAAGTTTTGTTTAGTGTAGGCTTTGGGAATTGAGAGCGGGGAGAGAATGGCACGTGGGCCTCATGCGAGGACCCACGATGCCCTATGTTTAAAAAAAAATTATTTTAATTTTTTTTTGTGTTTGTCGTGATATTTCATTCTAATTATTTTATATATATATATAATATATATTTGTTTGAATTTTAATTAATTGCAATAATTTAAAGCATTTTCTTTCAATTATAATTTTTTTTTTATTATTTAAAATAATCAGATATTAAATATTAAATTTTATTTTAAAACTATTGATAATTCAGTACATATTAATGTTAATAATTAAGTACATATCTAAATAATTAATGTTAATGATTAATTGTGTTCGAGATCACATTAACTAGTTTTATAAGAACATTTTAAGGAATTAAACCATGACAAGGGGGAGGGGGATTCATGTGCGCTAAGAAGGTAAGTTAGAGAAATTGGCAAGTGTGTAATGGTGCTAGCATAGCTATCCAGGGGAGAGAGTCAGTAGTTTACTTAGGCGAAGACATTGAGCTTAGAGGCTTTCGATCCTAACGTAGCCACTTACCCTAAAGAGAGTAACGTCTGTTTACAGACAAGTAAAAAAAAAACTTACGCCTAACCCTATGTTTTCAAGTATAAGTTGCGTGAATGTGAATTGCCTTAGACTCTTCCCTGACAAACATTTGGTTGATGCAGATTCAATAATACAGGATGGTTAGGACTCGAGGAGGTCAAGGTCAAGGGGAATCCTCGCAAGGACCACCAACTTCGCCGCCACCATCGCCTAAATTAGCTCTCATTTTGCGCTCTTTGGAGGCCATAAATGAGACTTTAAAGGGGCGTCGGCCAGCAGGGATCAAAGTGGATCCCCCACCATCTGGAGAGGGTAACCCTGAAGCGTTAAGGGATTCAGGGGGAGGGCCTCCACCTGAGGACATCACTAGAGAACTGCAGAATATCAAACTTCCAGAGTTTGTCGGGGGTCGTGCCAATGAACGTGCAGAGGCATGGTTGGAAGGAATGACACGATGTTTCACCTTAAGAGACTAGGCTTCCACATCAAAGGCAAAAATAGCAATCTTTCAGTTAAGGGACAGTGCCTTGAACTGGTGGGGCAACTTGGAGAGACAGTTGCACCTTACCCCAGACACTATCTCTTGGGAACTTTTTGAGGAAAGGGTCTGAAGGAAATATATACCAGCTTACTACGAGGAACAACAGGTGGGAGCATTTCATGCTCTGGTACAGGGAAACGGGACCGTGGAAGAGTATGAGATCAGGTTCATGGAATTGGTAAAATATGTTTCATACATGGATAATGATCAACGATGGGCAGAACGCTTTGTCTATGGGTTAAACCATAAGATAAGGGCCATGGTACGGATGTGGAAACCATATTCAGCAGCGGAAGCAGTTGAAAATGCATGTTATGCTAAGGAACAAATGAGCTTAAACGAAGGTATGAGATCGACCTTTCCACATCATCCTGGATTCACGGGGAAGGCCCCTAGGAACTTCCCTAGGGGAGGGAGCTCTAGGCCACCTCCTTATGGAAATAGAGTTGCACCAAGAACAGTTTCTATAGGTATTTCAATGAAAGCAAGTGCAGCATCCCGCTCAACACCAACGATGCAGGCAAGTCCACGACCTTCTCAGGGAGTAGCAAATAGGGGCAGGGGTTCCAGAGGAAGGAACTCATTTCAGAGACCATCACAAAGCAGTGTGCAGGTTCCATCTCGTGTTACATGTTGGGGATGTGGAGGGCCCCATTACCAGCATGACTGCCCAGAGTTGCAAGCAATATTTGTGCATAGAGAAGGAAAGTCCCCGATGGGAAGAGCAAGCGGTAGCCACCAGATTTATGCAGTAGTAAATAATCACCAAGCAGAACATCAATCCACAGTGGTGGAGTCGCCAGGTACGCTAAATCATATCAATGTTAAAAATTTATTTGATTATGGTGCTACAGATAGTTTCATTTCACCATCTGCATTAGAAAAGAGTGGGATGGCAGCCTATGAGCACGATGACTTTAAACAAGTTGAGATGGCTTCAGGGGAAAAACAAGCGGTAGGACCTAACGTTGATAATTTTTTATTAGACCTGGGAGTGTGTAATACCAGGTTGAAGGTATACATCACTACTCTCGGGACGTATGACCTAATCATTGGAATGGATTGGTTAGAAGCCCATCAAGCTATGGTAGATTGTTTCACAAAAAGGGTGCTTTGTGTTGATGATGAAGGAAGGCCAATAGAGATCCATGGTGTATGGAGAAAGGTGTCTCTACGCTTTATCTAAACTATGAAGGTTAAGCGGTGCATGAGGAAAGGGTGTCGACTATATGTAGTGGAAGCAGTGAATGAAAGGAAAGGACCCTCATTGGATCAGGACCCAGTATTGTCAGATTTTAAGGATGTTTTTCCGAACGAGTTTCCAGGGTTACCTCCTGATAGGGAGCTTGATTTTACTATTGAGATAAAACCTAGTGCAGAACCAATTTCCAAGACTTTTTATAGGATGACAGCGCCAGAACTTTGTGAGTTGTAGATGCAGTTGAAAGAGCTACTCGAATTAGGGCTAATAAGGCCTAGTGTCTCACCTTGTGGTGCACCAGTATATTTTGTGAAGAAGAAGGATGGTTCCTTACAACTGTGTATAGATTACAGGGACTTAAATTGTGCTACAGTGAAAAATAGGTACCCAATGCCACGGATAGTTGATCTCTTTGATCAGATGAAAGGAGCAGCGGTATTCTCAAAATTTGATTTGCGATTAGGGTATCACCAGTTAAGGATTAAGGAAGGCGATATTCCTAAAGCTGCCTTTCGAACTCATTTTCGGCATTAAGAGTTCATTGTATTACCTTTCAGATTGACCAATGTGCCAGCAGTATTCATGAGCTTCATGAACGGTGTATTCCAGAAGTACTTAGACCGTTTTGTACAAGTCTTTCTACATGATATCCTCATATATTCAAAGAACGAAAGAGAACATGAGGAACATTTGCGAGTGGTGTTATCCTGCCTTAGAGAGAACAAATTGTTTGGGAATTTGTCGAAGTGTTCCTTTTTCCAGAAAGAAATTCACTATTTAGGTTATATCATTTTCGGTGAAGGAATCTATGTGGACCCAGAAAAGGTAAAGGCCATTATGGAATGGCCAATGCCGAAAAATGCTGATGAGATAAGAAGCTTCATGGGGCTAGCAGGTTATTATCAGAGATTGTGGAAGGGTTCTCTAAAATAGAAAAACCCATCACCACTTTGTAGTGCACGGGGATTAGGTATGAATGGACAGAAGAATGTGATAGTGCATTCATCGAGCTTAAGAAGTTACTAACTAGCGCACCAATTCTACAAGTGTCGGATATGGAAAAGGACTTCACAGTCTGCATGGATGCCTTGAAGCAAGGGTTGGGGGACATGCTAATGCAGGATGGAGGAGTGATAGCTTATGCGTCAAGGAAGTTGAAGAAACACGAGGAGCTTTACGCTACTCATGATTTAGAGCTGGCAATTGTAATGCTATCTCTGAAACTTTGGAGGCACTATCTAGTGGGGCAAAACTTTGAGCTCAAAACAGACCATGAAATTTTAAAACATCTCTTCACTCAAAGGGATCTGAATTCCAGGCAAAGGCGATGGAGTTAGTTTATGAGTGAGTACGATTTTGGTATTTCATACATCAAGGGAAAGAAAATGTGTATTATCGGAGATTTGTGGAAGGGTTATTTAAAATAGAAAAACCCATCACCACTTTTCAAAAGGTAACGGGATTAGGTATGAATGGTTGTAAGAATGTGATAGTGCATTCATCGAGCTAAGAGGTTACTAACTAGCTTAATTCAATTCTAAGAGGTCGGATAGCGGGAAAAGGACTTCAGATCGCGATGGGATGCGCCTTTGAAGCAAGGGTTGGGGACATGCTAATGCAGGATGGGGGACTGATAGCTTATAAATAAGGAAGTTGAAGAAACACGAGGAGCTTTACACTACTCATGATTTAGAGTCGGGTAATGCTAGCTCTGAAACTTTGAGGCACTATCTAGTGGGCAAAACTTTGAGCTCAAAACGTATTCATGAAATTTTAAAACATCTCTTCACCCAAAGGGATCTCAATCTGCAAGCAATGGAGTTAGTTTATGAGTGAGGCACGATTTTGGTATTTCATACATCAAGGGAAAAGAAAATGTGATTGGCGGATGCCTTGAGTAGGAGACCACGGTTCTCTCTCCTTGGTACCCTAAAAGTCAATCTAAGGGAACGGGTGTTGACACAACTCCGCGGAGACAGCTTTGGTATTTAGAGGTTACTCCAAACCTCCAAAGTGGGAGGCAATTAGATCCAAAGTATGAAGGATATAGCCCCGAAGGCATCGGGACTATTAAGACATCGAGGAAGGATGTACATCCCTAAG
The DNA here is from genome assembly GCA_010110895.2 of Picea sitchensis. NCBI lineage: Eukaryota > Viridiplantae > Streptophyta > Pinopsida > Pinales > Pinaceae > Picea > Picea sitchensis. The sequence continues at coordinate 50,152 of SNQJ01S0108331.1, forward strand.
GTGGGAATATTCGAAGCATCATGTTGAAGGAAGCCCATAGAGCACTCTTTATTGTGTGCATCCGGTGTGAAGAAAATGTACATAGAAATGAAGAAAATATTCTTCCTGGTAAGCATGAAGCCGATATAGTCCATTTCACGCTATGCCTAAAGTGTCAACAAGTGAGTTGACCACCATCATCCCAAGCAGTCTCTTTACAACCACATGATGTTCCTATGTCCAAGGCGGGAAGCTCTCATTTCATGTGGATTTTGTTGTGGGTTTCCACTCATCTCATAGACACAATGCCATTCTAGTGATAGTTGATAAATTGACCAAGAGTGCTCATTTTATTTTCGTTAGAGACACTTACAATGTCACCGGATGTGGCACGTGTTTGTAAGTGAGGTCATCCATTTGCACCGGATACCAAAGAAGATCATTTCGGATAGGGACTCGATTCACTTGTGGTTTTGGGATGTTTGCAGCCAGCTAGACGAAGTTGATCTTAAGCACAGCTTATCATCCGTAAACAGATGGGAAAATTGAGAGAGTAAAACAAGTAATGGAAGACATGCTTAAGATGTATGCCGGATAATCAAACCCATTAGAGAAGTACCTACCTTTGGTAGAGAGTGCCTACAATAACAGCCACAGGCTCCATCGGAATGCCACCCTACTAATCTCTATGGAAGGCCATGCATAACACCATTGAGTTGGGAAAGATTAGAAGACCGAAAGTGACAGCTTGGACAAAATTGATTCAAGAGATGGAGGAACAACAGATACAGATTAGGCGTGTAGACTAAAGGAGGCACATGATAGTATTAAAAGTTATGTTGATGCACATAGGATCCACCAAAGTTATAGAAGTGGAGATCAAGTTTCTCATTCAGATTGTGACCCAATAAGAGTACCATTCACCAGAAGGGGACAAAGTTGTCACCTCATTTATAGGATCGCTCAAAAAACTAAGAGAAAATTGGACCCATTACCCATCAGTCTCTTACCGCCACCTCATTTGCATAAAAACTCATAATGTTTTCATGTATCTATTCTACGTCATTATGTTGCTAATGAATCACACAAACTAAATTGGGAAGAATTGCGTGCATCTACGCTGAACCTCCCTAACAATGCAGAACCATGCATATTGGACCGTGAGAGTTTGACAACTCAGAATTGTCCGTGTGGTAGACCAAGCTAAGGTCCACTGGGACAAGTATAGTCCCGATCCGCTACTTGGGAGGATGCCGAGACACGACGACGAGATTATCCATCACTTTTGACCACCTCGAATATGTTTCTCGGTTGCTGAGTGTATGTAACACCACCTTTGACTTAGACACTAGGATTACCTGAGGCCTAAACACCTTCATTTTCTATTCATAGTGAAACTATTAATGATACACTTGAACTTTAAGACATAGGAACCTTCATGAATGTTTAAATGTTATTGTTGATTATGGATATGATGTGATCTATTGTTTGAATGTAAATTTTATGAATGTAAATTCTATGAATGTTTGTCGTTATTTGAATGATGGATATGATGCATCTATTATATAAAATGAAAATTCTATGGATGAGTAACGCCAATTGAATTATGGGGATACTATGAGATCTATTTCTAACTTAAAAAATTTTGACATTTAAAGTTGTTGGTATGTGGATACCGACTTGAGATTTTCTGATCGAATGCATTTACATGATGATGCATAATATGTATGAGTTTGTGTTATAGACTAATTTGCGTGTCAATAGTTGGGTGAAATAGCCAAGGGATAATGGTAATAAAAGTGATGTCATGACCACCGACCGAAATAATAATATGGTATGAATCTTGTATATGAAATATATTGGCACTAATGCACTACTAAGGATATGTGTGGACTGCATGTTTTCAAGTGGTGAGACTGCCCAAACTGAATAAACGATGACAAAATTCCCAAAAACACGCAGCCATTGTATATTCCATTATAGGGTGTGGACCCTAGTCCTATTAGGAGGGGTGGAAGCATTTCCAACCATGTATCCTCCAAAACCCGAAGTCATGGAGGATCGTAAGTTAGCTCACGCCACCTAGACGCATGATGATGACCTGTTAGTTGCCCGCTGGGGAAGCTTGGTCAAGATAGTGACACTCGGCTATGGTTCTATTTGAGTTAGGGTCAATATAGCTGGGACGCCCAAGTTATTAGTCCAAGAAGGAAGGATGGAATGGAAGATGGAAGTAAGTTAGGGAGGATGAATAGAAATAGTTGAGAGTGTTTGGAGATTTGCCTTCTGGTGGAATTTATTGTTTTCCCCTTCTGAAAAGAAAATGTGTATATATGTATATTCATAATTACTTAACTGAACTACAATTGTCTAAATAAAACATTATTGAGCTAGATCATTGTAATTAAAGGATTTTGTAAACATTTAATTGGTTTATTATCTTTTATGTGAATAGTCTTGTTGATTGGATTGGATGCATACAAGAATTACCATAGAGGTGATAGTTATTGTCATTAGTACATGCACGAGACTTGTATGTTCTAGCTACACATGCATTTCTCTTTGCACATGTACACTAGTATGTATGAGTTTTCTTGGCTTACTTACCGATAATGTTGTTTATTGGATATGAATGTGTGAACCATGTCCCTGTTTTTTGTACCATAAGATACATTAAATCCGGGACGAAGTTTCCTGAAGCGTCGGTGTATGTAACAACCCTAATCAATTATTTATTTATCATGATTAAATATTTGTTTAATAAATACTAGTTTAATAAATTATTAATTTAGGATTGTTTTGAAGACTTATTTTATAATTTAATTGTATTGGTAGATGGACTCATTTATGGGGGGAATAATGTGGTTGAGGTTTAATGGGGGGAGAAGGCGGTGGATAATGGAGGGAAAGGAAGATAAGGCAAGGTAGAACACCTCAGGAAAGAGGATCTTTTGGTGGAGTAACATTTTTTCATATGAGGGGAGAGTGAGAAAAGTTGAAGGGGGGAAGGGAGAAGGGAGGGAGGAAGCTGGGACTGGTATCCTGCTCTCAAACCTGCTTTGTAGAAGCTTACAGACTCAAGTGACTTTCCCAAGGCACCTCGCTGTTAGGATTTAGCTCGGGGCCGAAACCGTAAGGGAACTTAGGCTAAGGAGTCGGATAGGTTGTTCCTAATTGGCCAGAGGTTAATCAATTTTAAGCGTGAGTCGTAACGCATCAATTTGAGGTATTTATTATCATTATTATGTTGTGTTCATTATTGTTATATTGTTCATTCTTATTATGTCAACATGTTATTCATTATCATGTCGGCCATTTTAAATTCGCTGAACAGTTGAATTGTTATTATATTGAATAGTGAACAGAAAAGAAATTATGATAGCATTTCTATATCTAGATTTTGTTTGGTAAGGCTCTGTATGGAGAGGCCTTACATGACCCACTAATTAGTGGGTTTAGTGGTGACTAATGGATCCATGGGAATAAAAATGACATTCTATGTGTTGCAATATTCATAATTGCATACTTGAAAATATCCATAATTGCATACTTGAAAAGTGTAATATACAGTGGTATTTTATGAATTATAATAATAAAAAGAGACGGTGATCAATCAAAATGACATTCTCCATGTTGCAATATCCATAATTGCATACTTGAAAAGTGTAATATACAGTGGTATTTTATGAATTATAATAATAAAAAGAGATGATGACCAATCAAAATGTTACTTTATAAAATTAGAATTAATCCTCAACAACTTAGAAAAATAAAATAATTATAATAATAAAGAGATGATGATCAATCAAAATGTTACTTCATAAAATTAGAATTAATCCTCAACAACTTAGAAAATAAAATAGATTTTAGATCCACAATAATAAATCAACTCATACATGTAGCAAACAAATTAACAAACTCACATAAGGAAGGAGGGGAGATCACCTCCTCGTCATCATATTCATAGTCATCATTGTCTTCATCATCATCCTCATTACAAACTATTGTAAAGAAAATATATAGTTTGTAAACTAACTATTTAGATTCTTGTAAGATTATCTTAAGATTAATTAAAAATATGTACAAAATTAACGATTTTTTTGTAATAATTTGTGGTAAAATATCTTTTTTTTAACTTGATATTTTGCATATTTTCTTGTTAAATACATCTTTTTATTAATTGTTTTATGAGTAATTACATTTTTTTTACAAGTTAGCATTCCCATTTTATTAATAATGTACAAAAATAATACAAGTAGTGCCTAGGATAGCTTGCCACTGGGGAAACCAAACCAAAGTGATCAAAAAATAACCATGCTACTCTTAAGCCTGCCATATAGAGCATTGTACTTTAACAAAGTTTTAATGAGCAAAATTATGTCTAAAAGAATGATATAAACTTTAGATATTCTATGATAGTTAGGGATATTATAGATGTTTATCATTAGGGACAATTTAAAAGATAATTGAGAGCATAAAACACAAAACCTAGACCTCATCTTTGGCTTTGGAAAATTGTTTTCATGTTGTTGAGCTTGCTCAAGTGTCTCCATGTTCCAAAGGAGTTTGATAAGGGATTCATATTTATTATTCAAGAATTCCAATTTTTCTAGGACTTGTTGAACTCCAATTTCTTTCACCAATTGCTTAGCTAAGGCTTTGATGTTCCTATAACTCTGCTCCTCCACCAATTGAGTAATTATCAATTCATTCGCTAAATAGAAATAGATTTGCTTGAAGTATTTGGTGTCTTGAATTCGAGAAAAAAACCTTCGTGGTCCTGGGATCCAAGTCACGATTTTTGTAAATATGTCTCTTTAGAAGAGGCATTTACCTCTTTTTCCCTTGACCTCTATTCCATTTCCTCTTCATCTCTTGCTTTAAAGTTGGCGTGGAGGTTCTAGTAGTATCTTGTGGCAGCTCCCCTATCTTATTTTTCTACTTTGGTAAGCTTGTTAGGTGCTTTGTTGCATTGCCTGGGCCAACCCCTTATAGCAAATATGTTTGAGTGGCCCTCATCCATAAGTGCTTTCCCTTTGCATTACCTGTCAGACATGGTAGAAGACAAAAGAATGGATTTCCCCTTGACTCCTACTACAAATAGAAATGAGGCTAAAGAGTTCGACTAAGTACCCTTCTTGGCACAAACTATGCTTATATCTATAGGCTAAGGGTTAATTCTCTTCAAGTCGGGCTCTATGACTCCATGTGTTTATTGAGTGTGGGAACCACACTCTACATAGACCCTGGAGGGTGGAGAGTACTACAGGTAAAGCTCTAGTGTCGGTAACAAAGTGGTTCATGAGGCCTCTCAAGAGAACCGTGGAAACTTCTAAAACTCCCAACAAAAGAAAAGCAAGGCTTGTTGAGACATAATTATATATCTTGGCGAGGAAAGACTAGGATTTGGTGCTTCCTCCATGCCCACTTGACACCATGAGTCTCCGCCTAAATGCGTTGAAGCTTCCAGTAGAAGTCATGATAGCTCCTATTTTATCAATTCTACAAGAATGATACTTGGCTCAAGCAAACTAAATTCCTTCATGTTGGATGAGTCAACCCCCATCCCTTCACATCATATCCTCCTCCACTTCGTTTTTTTCATTTCCATGTTTGGGTGTTGCATGTTAGCCATCTGTAAAGTGGGTTGTCCTTCTCTTGTACCTTCTATAGTTGGTGTCATCTATGTTATGCTTCCCTTATCACCCCATTCAGGGTATTGGTGATTATATGTTTAAATGGTCAATTTTCACTTTTATGGATGTTCGTAAAAAAGTACAAGTTTTTACAAGCCTAATTTTACCCTATTTAATGTACATTTGGATTCTTTTGTATCTTTATAAAGATAAAATGTTAAAAATCATTTAGATTTTAACAAATGAAAATGTATGAAAAATTACATCAGAAAGATTTGATCCTATTTTACTTACTTTAAGCTTTTGTGTGTTTTTCTAAGTTTGTTTGTAGCTACGAGAAAAATTACCAAAAATTTTAAAACTTGAAAATGTAATTTAAGCAGGTTAACACAAACAACCTTTAAACCAAATAGATCCATCTTAACTCGATCTATCAAACAGAGGGATCGGGGTCTCCGAGGTGCAAACCTTAACCTTCTCAAGTTTCGTAATTCCTTCTAAAAAGCTGCTTTTATAAATATTATTATCATTACTATTAATTGAATGCATTTTATTATTATTATTATTATTATTACAATGATAAACATCTAACATTTATGTTCCACTTCTCCCCTCATACTAGGATGTAGAGCACCTCTTGGCTCAAAAAATATGTTCTTAAACATTCACCATTAATAAATATAAAACAAATTTTAATTCAAATAAAATACATTTACGTACTTTAGAAATTAGTATTTAAACATTTGTCAAACAATGTTTTTAAACATTTAGAAAAATAAATGAAGGGAATTTTTTATTATAATAAAAATACTACATGCATTAACATTAAGACCATGCAAATAAAATATAATTAACATAGGGATGAACATGCAAAATATAAAAAAAGTTATAATTGTCATCAAACTATATCTTTAAAAAATATGAATGTATTATAAATTATATCAAACTTTCACTTGTGATACATCAAATCTTTTTTTTTTTTCCAGGTTATAAAGCTTAGGGAAAACCCTCAAATACTTCCCCTCATTTCTGTTGATGGTACCTAGGGTAAAACCCGCTTAGAATCTTCTTTCAAGGCATTGGTCAACAAAAGGCTCAAATCCATTACAATAGTATATTCATTAATAGCTTAGCATGTCACTTGCATGTGATTGATTCCCTTGTAGGGAGGATAACAATCATTCCTCCCTACCACTCAAACTGTCCTTAACCTAATTTGTGATACACCATATATACTTAGCTTACATTTAAATTCCCTACCCCTACACCAACTTCCAATTCTCTCAATAGTTGGATTATTTTCTTCAACTACAATTGCATCCTCATTCATAGGACTAATGTCACTTCCTGAAATTTTAGATGTTATGTATGTACTGCAAACCTCTTCTTTTCCAATAAAACCCAATAGGAGGTGTGGGCTCTTTAAAAGTTCATCCCTTCCAAGCATAACTCTTCTACCTTGCATTATATCAATGTATTCTATTCTTTAACTAGCAACTGCATCTAGACTCCTATTCCTTTGCCCATTGACACACAATTTCCTCCTTTCTATAAACAAGATGTAGACATTGTATTGCAAAAAAAACATGCCAACATTGTGCCTGCAATTAAGAATAAAGAATATAGAATTAGACTATATCTATATGTATTTTATATAGTTAGAAAAAATTAGAATTACATCAAATCAATTCACCTATACCAGAATCCCCAGATGTAGTGTTGGAATGGTAGTAAAGACAGAAGTCTAGGTGTTGGTCGAACACCACCACACTGGAGCTCCTTAATGTATAACCTCATGCAAAGGATAAGGGGTTGTAACATACCCATTATGAGTAGATCAAACCACATTACTCTTGACGCCTAGTTTTGATTCACGATGGATCAAAGGAAGTGTGATATCATTAATTATGTAGGCTCTTAGGACTTTAGAGGGAAGCATTGCTCAAGAAGGATGTCAAAGGTTTGGAGCTCAAACCTCGATGCTCACAAGAATTCGGATTTGTATGTCTAGTCTTTTGTTTTCTCAGCAAGGTTAGTCTACAAAGGTACCAAGCTCTTTGAGTCTGTCTGGTTATTTCTTTTTATGTTTGTTGCAAATTATTGGGTTAGATACGCCATAATAGAAGTTTGTAGGGAACTACCAGCTCTTACTCACACTGAATTTCACTCCATTGGACCACCAACTCATTCTATCAGATGTATCTCTAGTCTATTTTGTTTTGATTCTAGTTCAGGCAATTTGCCAATAATGAAGGCCGAAGAGTTAGGGGGTGGATCGAGTTTCAATATGCATGGCCAGAGAAGCCAATCCAAACGGATTGCTAGAATTTACCACTACATGAAAACTCCTGAAAGGATCACTCAAGTTCAAGCAGATGTCATGAAAGCAACAACATATTACCACTACAAATTTCTAGAGTCTGCAAGCAGGAAATCGATGCCATGGAGCAAGTCATTCACAAGAAAATATGAGATCTTTCTAAACCTCAACTAGAAGTAGAATTCTTGGGGTGGATACCTAATACTGGATTTTCCAGTTCTATGGATACTAAAGTATTCAAGTAGAATTGC
>SNQJ01S0108332.1:0-11319 GCA_010110895.2 Picea sitchensis
ACAAACTTCAACACAAATCTTGCACAAATACCAATAGCTAAAACTCAAGCTATCATTGGCAAATACATGAGCAAAATAAACTATGCTCTGATACCACCTGATCTGAAAATAGAAGGCTGACTTGTTATGCTATGCAAGCACCCCCTACTTCAATAAAATAAACCTTAACAGGACATTGCTTCATGTGTTCAAATGTGCAAGTTAGTTTATGTGTTTAGTTTATGCTTCTTCTTTGCAATGTGCAGGTGTGAGGAATGTTCTTTTAAAAGGTTAATCATGTGTTATAAATCAATACAAAACAATATAAAGTGCAGCAAATAACACAGCAAACTCACAACAATACCAATATGATAAAGGAGTTCACCCCTCTCTGGGCTACATCTCCTTGAGCCTCCTTCAATGGACTTGGCTCTTTGGGATTAGTTTTTCAAATTCCCTTTACAAGATGCTTCTCAACTCCAATGGATTTACAGACTATACCATTGGGTTCAGAATACACAAAAACCCCAAAATGACTATTAGAACTCTGAAAATGGATCTTGTCTCATCCAGCAATGACCTCTTCTACATGTGACCTCCAAGCTTCCCTGAGCTTCAATGAGGAAAAAACACCTGTAAAAGTCCTCCAATGGATCTGAAACCTATCCCAATGTGTTCAGAGAACAATAATTAGTCAAAAATGACTATTCAGTCTTAACAAATAGACATAGGCTCATCTGAGCAATGACTCAAATAATGAGGGCTTCAAGCTTCCTGGAGCTTCCTCAAACTTCAATGGTTAAAAAACTGCAAAAGAAATCTCCAAATGCCTATGAAACATAACCAATGGACTCAGAACATCCCAAAACCCCTAGTTGGGCTTTTACAACACCTCATTTGGTCAAAAACTGAAGAAGTTATGCTTTCTGCCATTTTTCCTCCTTCAAGCTCTGTTCTCTGGTTCGCCATTTCGCACCTGTGTGAAAGTGAACCTAGCTCTGAGTGTTTCTCGTGCCTAAACTCAGCACACGTGTGCCTTCCACAAAACACGCCAAAATGTCAAACGGTTAACAAAAACAAAGCCCCCCAAGTCGGAGGAGTTGGGCGCATGGGGGGACCATATGGCCACGTTCCCCGCGCATAAAGGGGCTAAGTGCCACCGTTCACTGTTGAAGTGACAAGTGTCCATCCGTGAGGGTGTTTAACCGTTTGAACAAAAGTTTAAACCGTGCATTATTAACCAAGGTGTAATCAAATAATGAATCGTGGCATAACACCGTTGGTCTTAACCGTTTGTTAAACAATTCAAAACAAATCCCATGCGTGCATTTAATCATTGGTCACATTGTTGTGGCACCCGAAACCAAGGTCTGAACGCCAACACCCACACCCATGTGCACACAATATATATATAATATGCATATATGTCGGCGTATAACCAGGTTTAAAACATTGTAAATTCCCGCACATATATAATACATGGTCACATGTAATAAACCATGTCCACGGGCTAAAATAATTAACACCCCGCGCGCCAATCCATTGAACAATGGTCATGTGAGTGATACACGAAACCGAGGGCCATACCAAAACACCCCCGCGTGTGTTATGGATACACGGTTATATGAAATTACAAGTGACCACGGGTTTTACCATTTGGAACCCCGCGCGCGCGACTTGCAAATGGTCATATGTAATGAGGATGTGACCGGGGGCTCCAGTAAAATGACACTCGCGTGCGCCATATTTCAAAACCCAAGTCCGCGCTCCGTAAAATATGTGGTCATATGAAATAGCGCATAGAACCGTGTGTTGACATGTTAAAACCCCGTGCAATGTAAACAATTGTATAATGGTCACATTTGAATACATAGAACTGGGGTCGGGGCTAAGCCCTGAACCGACCCCCCGCCAGTTACAACGTTATGTGAATTGAAATAATTAAAACTCACACACATTACAAAAGCCAACGCGTGGCATAGTGGTTGGCGGATTATGTTAAAACTTTCAACGTGGGTAGAGGTCCGGGGGTCGAACCCCACAGACCATAAAAAATTTAATAAACCAACATTAAACCAACAACCTATAAACGGGTGCCACGTGGCAGCCCTTGATTGGGCCACGTGGCACCCATCCACACACCCAATTGATGCCACGTGTCCAAATATAATTCACCCACCATTAACCAATCAGAACTTTCCACGTCAGCAGGGTCGCCACATCAGCTTCCATGGGTGATTCATACCATCCTGCCACATCAGCATCCGTACGACTGTACGGACTGCCCAGTCGGCATCAATTTTTTTTTTCCTGTTTGGCTCGGTGAACAGATCGCGATAACTTCTCCATACGGACTCCGTTTGTGAAAGTAAATATATCGCCAGAATCAGGAAGATGAGATGGACGCAATGGAACTGTTTTCGTCACATTCCGAGCACTTTGAAAATTGAGCAAATTTTAGACCCCTGGTCCAGATTCTGATCAGCAGAGAGACTTTCTCAGACTTGCTAATAGGGGTAGGATTTTCCTCAAACAAATTTGTTTTATTAATCTTAACACCGGTCATGGGCCTGGCCACCTATTTCTTCTGTGTTGATTTGATCCCAATATTGAGGTCTTGAGTTGTGAATTTTGGGGTTTGATTTTGCTGAGCAGCCCATATTTCTACCCTAGAATATTGAGGCGTAGGTTCTTGAATTTGTGCCTTCTCTCTTTCGTGCTTCTTTTTATTTCCACTTGTCACCTTAGCAGTTTATTTCAATTCACCAACCAATTTTTAGGAAGACCGAATAATTTCTTCCGAAATAGTTTTCAATTCTTTAGGGGATTCCAGAGGGGGTTTGACAGTTTCCTTATGTGAAATCTCCTATTGATCTATTTCCTCTTTCTTTTGTTTCTTACTCCGTGATAGTTTTCCTTTAGGATGTAGGTCTGAGCTACACTATGTAGACCTTTTCTTGCGTTGTAATTTGATATTAGGGGTCTTCTCTACTTGATTGGATGGTTCTAATGACACCTCGATGGATTCTTCAAGAACTCTGTCTGATCGACCTCCTAGCTCAGAGTCTTCCTTTTTTCTTTTATTATTTTGAATCGAGGTAGGGCTCATTTTCTGGGATTAGGTGGATTTCCTCTTTTTTGATGTAGTATATTCCCCTACGATAGACTTTTCTATCACTGATTTCTCAATGGGCTGAGATGAGCTTGGCGTAACTGTGCCTAATTTACTTCCTGATGTCATTCTTATGTCTTTATTTTCCTTTCTTCTTGAATCCTGACTATGTATCCCTGCCTCCTGTATCTCAACAAATTTGGATATTCCTTGAGAAAAATTTTGTTGGAGTAGTTGTTTCCAACTACTACCTTGTGTCCTTAAAGCATGAACAACCAAAAGTTTGATTAAACCAGGTGATGAAGGCTAGTTTATGGTTTCTTGGAAACTAACCTCACCCCTCTCGCCATCTTCTTTAAACTCATCCATAGGAAGTGGGGAAAATTAATTTGTGGTCCTACCTTGAAATGTGATAAAAGATTCAAATGATAAATGAAGTTCACTTCATACCTTCCTTCACAGGTGATGAATTTCTACAGACTTATGAGCATCATCCAATATTACTCTTTGACGTATCTTTGTGGGAATCCCTTAGTCCAATCAGGGTCTTGATGTTCTGATTTGAGGAATTTCTGACAGAGTTTCTTGTCAACGGTCACCCTCTTGAAGTATTATTCTCCATCCATGGGGAGACCTGTAGCTTCTGATATAATGGCTTCTATAATTGTTAGCTTTATGTCTCCCAACTACACACTTCCTCCATCATCTGTTTGTGCGAAGCCAAGAGAAATTCCCTCGTGATGACATTTAAACTTCTCCAAACATGGCACCCACCATGCATGTTCATATTTCTCCTCGCAAGCCTGATATTCTATTGTTTCCCTGTATAATTGAAATATGGTCTCATGCCCGTCGACCCCCATGCTAGATTAAACAATTATCTCGGGTAGATGAGGCACAGACATAGGTTCGAGGGTTTAGTAGCGGATAAACATATGATGTGATAGAGTACCAAACAGGGAAAAATATGCAAGGGATACAAAGGCACGGGATGTCTGTAGATGGTGTGACAACAACGGTATATATAGAAGTGTAGTTTACAATGGTCACATCAATAATCATAATGATATGGTGAGGTAGATCGGATCCACTAATGGCTTACGGACTCGTGATAAACTTGGTGTCAGACAATATTCACAGAAAGGTGTGGTCGTTATGATCGAGACTCGTGAGTGTAGAATCAACTAGGATTATTATTCGATATGCTTAGAGATGTGGTTCATGTCATTTCATATAGTACATTAGTGCATCATAAGTTTATGTTATTTATTTACTGAATAGACATAGGGAGTATGATTTTGATCTGGTAAGAGACATCATGACCTTTCACTCTTAATATTTTGGGGGACAGGGACATCTTCCCTTACGGAAATGTGGGCGAGGATTTTTCAAATGTTCATGAAAGAAAGGGTATGTCATGATCTGAGAGAAAACAAATGTTTTTAAATGAATATCTAGTATAATTCCTTTAAATAAAACGAAAAAAATGTTGAATCTTTATGTCCTTGTACTAATAATTGAACAACAAATTGGAAATATGATGAGAGTTACCAGTCACGTCCTTACTAGTACCGAATCATCTATGTGCAACATTGGAACTAGTACAGGATCACCTGTGTGTAGAGTTCATAATTAGTATCGGAATAACGCAGGGTCCCTTCTTTAATACTGGATAGGATCCAGTACCGGATAAGCACAACGAGATGATTTGGTGTAGGGGTGGCCATTGGTACCAGATGAACATAGAGGTGATCATTGGTGCCAGATAAGCACATAGTTGAACATTATTTTCTGGTGCTTGAAAAATATTTGACACATAATCTGGTGGCAGTGACTTGTAGGAATAGATGGTGTTATGTGATCAAATTCGATTGAAAAACCATGTAGTTACCAAAAGTTTGTAGAGGAATAATGCAAGAAAGATCTATAACAAGAGGGTATTATGCAATGACCAGTTACTGAGATGACAAAACCCCTTTTCTTTTCGAACCAAGGTGATCACAACTTCTGTTGGCATTTCCTCTTTTATTACAATAACAATAATAACACTAACTACTACTTTTTTGTGGATTATTATCGAGCCTAGATTAGTTAATTCTCGCCGGTATTTTCAATTTTAGAGAGTCTGAAAAACTTAAAGGAAACTCTCTATACTGTCCCATGGATTTTTATCGAGCCTGGGCCAATAACTGCTCGCTGGTGTTTTCAATTTTAAAGAGTCTGAAAAACTTAAAGGAAGCTCTCTATACTGTCCCATGGATTTTTATCAAGCCCAGGCCAGTTCTTGCTCCCCAATATTTTCAATTTTAAAGAGTCTGAAAAACTTAAAGAAGACTCCATCTGGTAGATGCCCTCCTTATTTGTTTGTCTACATTGGAACACAACCATTTTTTATTTTTTTTTCTGTTAGTTATATTCGAAAAATAAAAGAGAGACTTTATCTAATGAAACACCTATGTACAAAAGATGAATTTACGAAATTGAACTTACTGTAGTAGGTTAGTAGGAGGGGAAACCCTCTTTCTTACCAATTGCATTTCGAAACTCTGAAGAACATTTTTGACGAAATCCTCTTTTGATAGAGGCTTATGATAAACCTTCAATCGATGCCCATTTACAACAAAACAAGTCTGATTTTCATCAATGGTCTTTATCCTTACTGAACCCTTGTCATAAACTGTATCAACCTCATAGGGCCCCATCCATCTAGTAGACAATTTACCTTTAAAATTTTTGAATCTACTATCATATAGGAGGGCCCAATCACCCGACTGGAAGGACTTCTTTTTAATGTACTTCTCATGCCATTTGGTCCTTTCCTCTTGTATCAGGGTGGTTCTTTGTAGAGCATCCTGTCTTATCTCATCAAGCTCATTTCATTGTAATAGCCTCTATTTTTGAGCTTCATTCAGGTCCATCCCTAATTGCATGGCAGTTCTGAAGGTTTTTACCTGAAACTCTATGGGAGTAGTACCTATTTCCCATATACCAACTCATAAGATGTATGGCCTGTTATATTTCTCCAAGTTGTCCTATAAGCCCACAAGGCTTGAGACAACCTATCAACCCAGTCTTTGTAATGCAGCTGAACAATATTAGTGAGGATAGCCTCTATCAGTTTTTTGGTTGATTCCACTTGGCCATTGGCTTGGGGGTGATAGAGAGAAGACTTTCTGTGTTTGATATTGTACTATTCAGTAAGAGACTTAAAAAAAATTGAGGTGAATTGTGTCCCTTGGTTAGTGAATATTTCCCAAGGTACCCCGAAATGAGTGAAAAATTCCTCAAAGAGAAAGTCTACAATAGATTTTTCATTGGATGAATAGAAAGCCTTGGCTTCTACCCATTTTGTTACATAGTCTGTGCAAATTAATATGTACTTTTTTTGTGGAACATGGGATTGATAGGTCCTACAAAATCTAAGGCCCATTTTTCAAAGGGTTCGATCACTACTTGGGCTTGTAGTGGCATTTCGTTCACTGCTGTAGGTTTTCCCATTCTTTGGCAATCATTGCAGCTGGCCACATATTTCTTTGCATCCTTGAAAATGGTTGGCCAATAATAGCTAGACTATAGAATATTGTAAGATGTCCTTTTGTCAGAAAAATGGCCTCCACATGGGCCATCATGGAAAGCTTTGAATATATCCTGCATTTCTTCTTCCCATACACATCTTCTGATTACCAAATCAGGTCTAGTTCCGTATAGGGTATCCTCATGCCACATATAATTGACACTTAGCGAATAATTCTTTGTTTCTCTCTAGATTTCATACTTTGAGGCATATTTATGGTTACCAGATAGTTGGCTACGTTTGCATACCAAGGAGTGTAAGTATAAATGGAAAATAAATTCTCATCCGGAAAATCATCATCTACTTGAGTACTGTCACCTATATGAATAAGTCTAGACAAGAAATCAACAACCAAGTTATCTCTTCTAGGCCTATCTATGATAGTGATATTGAATTCTTGTAGTAACAACAACCATCTAGTCACTCTAGCATTTGTAATAGGTTTGTTCATTAGAAATTTGATAGTTGAGTGGTCAGTGTGCACAAAAACTTTGTATCCTATTATATAGTGTCTAAACTTGTTGATGGCATGTACTACTAATAAAAATTATTTTTCCGTGACAGTATAGTTTGCTTCAGTAGGTGAGAGGTTCTTGCTAACAAAGTATATAGCATAAGGAATCTTCCCTTCCCTTTTTCCTAATACATCTCCCAAAGCGGTATCTAAGGCATCTGTGTAAATATGGAAAGGAAGAGACCAGTTTGGAACTCTCAAATAAGGGGCACTTGAAAGTTTTGTTTTTAAGATTTCAAAGGAGATTTAGCATTGCTCATTCCAACAGAATTCAACATATTTTGTTAGCAGTTTGAAAAGGGGGACAACTAGGTTTGTAAATTTTTGAATAAACCTCATATAGTAGCCAGCATGACTTAAGAAACTTCTAATTTCCTTTTGTGAGCTAGGGATCTTGATTTGGGAAATAATGTCAATCTTAGCAAGGTCCACTCTTATTCCTATACTAGAGATGTGGTGACCTAGAACAATTCCTTCAGTGAGAAACATTCTCGATTTTTCGTGACTGAGTGAGAGATTGGTCTCTTTACACCTAACTAGTACCTTCTCCAAATTATCCAATGCCTGTTTCAAATCATCCCCATATACCATGAAATCATCCATATAGACTTCCACACAATCGTTGGTTCAATCGGAGAAAATAACTAAGAAATCCCTTTGAAAGGTAGCAGGGGCATTACATAACCTAAAGGGGAGAACCTTATAGGAATAGGTTCCCTAAGGATAGGTGAATGTGGTCTTATCCTGATCTTCTGGTGAAATTTGTATTTGGTTGTAACCACTAAACCCATCCAAGAAAGAAAAATACCTCTTCCCAGACAAAGTGTCTAAGACCCGATCTATGAAAGGAAAAGGGAAGTAGTCTCTATAGGTGGCCTTGTTTAATTCTCGAAAGTCCACACAAATCCTCCATTTCCCGTTTTTATTTGGTATAATAACTAATGGGGAGACCCACCTGCTATCTGATATAGAGTAAATGAAATGGGCTTGTAGGAGTTTTTGGAGTTCTTATTTTACTATATCTTTCAAGGCTAGATTCATTCTTCTTTGGGGTTGCCTGACAGGTCTGATATAATCATTAGTGTAAATATGATGCATGCAAGTGTCTGGGTGGATCCCTTTCATGTCAGAGTAATCCCATGCAAAAGCATCAGATTGCCCTTGAATCATTTGTATCAACTTTAGTTGTTGATCTGTTTCTAGGATAATATTGATATATAAGGACTTTCCAGGACTGATTTCAACAACTTGAATAGTTGATTCTTTCCCCTCCTCTATTTGTGAAACAATGGTTGTTGTAGCCGTGGGAATATGCCAAATTTATTAAAATTCGGGGCTAAATATGTATGTGTAGTTAGGGAAAGATTGAGGATAATCAATGCATGATTATTTAGCCAAGAATAGACTTAATATTTGTTCTTCAATTTTCTCTTGTACTCCTTTCACTTGTTCAAGTGCCAATAAGGGTTGAGTGCAGTCCTCTTCCCCATAGGGATTCTCCAACCAGAGAGGAACTTCAATGGCTGGTTGGGCGGGGGGAAAAAGGATAAGTTTTTAACTTTGATTTCCATTGGAGATTGTCATTTCTCCAGATCGACAGCTAATGAATGGATCAACAGTGGCCAACCAAGGTCGGTCGAGTACTACTGGATGTCCTGGTTCTGGGTATTTGGGATGAATTACTAAGAAATCCACAAGGTATTCCCAAGAGGCCAATGTAACTGTTATGTCATATAAACTCCCTACTGGGGTGATGACGGATTTGTCTACAAGCTCCAATAGAATTTGTGTTGGTCTTAGGTGATCTAGTTGCAGTGTTTTCATAGTGTTTACTGACATCACATTTATTGCTACCCCTAGATCAATCAATATGTTAGGTAAGGCAACACCATTTATTTCTATGGTTACCACTGGGTTCCCTAGATCACTATACTTATATGACATTTCTGTTATAAATTCAGATAACTTCATTATCACCCGTATGACAGGAGGCTCCTTCCTCTTTCTCCCTGGCTTTTTAATGCAAAGGTCCCTTGCAATTTTAGCATAGATAGGTATGTCTTTAATGGCCTGTAGTAGTGGGATATTTACACATATGTTCTAGAGTTCAGTCTCTAGATTATGTTCTAGAGGTTCCTTGATTTTCTTTACGAGCATCATTTTTGGGTAAGGAGGATTCATTTTCTAAGGTATTTTTGCTACAAGGGAGTTGGGAGAAGGAATTTATTTTTGTATTGGGGTGTTTCTTCTTTCATTTAATGGATTAGTCATATGTTCTTCTCCTTGAACTATTTGGACATCTATTTGTTCTTCTTGATTTGTGTGATTATGTACTTGTTCTTCTTGGATGACCATAGTGGGATTTGTTTTGTTTACAACCCTTCCTAATCTTAATTCAATTCCATTAAATGGAGTTGGCATTATTACATATGTAGGGAAGGTTTGTACTTCAACATTTTGTATAGGTTGTGTCGGCCTGTTATTTGGGTTAGGGATAGGTTGTGTAGGAATAGGGGTAGGCCGAGGAGGGTTTTGGATGGGTGCATCTTGCATTGGTTTTTGCATATTTGGATTCATGGGTAGTGTGAGTTGTTGTTTTAACTATGGGGGCAAGAGACGAGTAGGGGGGTTAAATCCTGGGAGCAGCTGTGAAATATTCGAAGGGTATTGTGGATAGGTAGGAAAATTTGTTGGTTGGAAGTGAACATTTCCATATACAGGTCCTCTCCATCCTTGTTTCCAAGGTTGGGTTTGTGTCGACCACTGAGGATAGGA
This sequence comes from Picea sitchensis, assembly GCA_010110895.2. Classification (NCBI taxonomy): domain Eukaryota; kingdom Viridiplantae; phylum Streptophyta; class Pinopsida; order Pinales; family Pinaceae; genus Picea; species Picea sitchensis. The sequence continues at coordinate 9,955 of SNQJ01S0108332.1, forward strand.
CATTGGGGGTACCCATTTCTATTGGGGGTATTTTGTAATTGGGTTTGCAAACATGCTGGGGTTTTGTTGTCTCCATGGTCTCCTTGGGGGTTAGGATGTTTTAGCTTCTCCTCCTCCCTTGAACATGGCCTTGAGTCCAAGTAGAGAAGGGCATTCATTGGTAGGATGGTCCTTTGTACAGAGACCACATATTTCAATAATATTAAGGGGGCATTCCTTTTCAGGGTGTTTCCTCCTACACTGATGATAAAAAATTGCTAACACAACATTTTCTTCCTCTTGTTTTATTTTAATTTTCATGGTATCTAGTTGGGAACTGGTGGTTTTTAGGATATATGTTTTAAATTTTTCTAATAGATTTCCTAGTTCAATCCTAGTGACACCTCCAGATGTGGGTTTAAAATTTCTATTGGTAGGGTCCCATATACTTTTCCCTATTTTAGCTTGACTGCGAGAGTATTTTTTACAATACTCTTCTATGTCTGCAAATGGATTTTGGTACACGTCCACATAACTCATGAGGTTTAACACTTCAATGAAATAATCCCTCACACCCTTTAGAAAGACAATCCTAACTGTAGTCATATCTAAGGAAAACTGCTTGGTATTTTGGTAATTGTATAAGGACCTTTCTAGGTAGTCTTCTAAGTTTTCTTCTTTAGATTGTTGCATTTTGAATATATGATTCCTAGCATCCCTAGGTCTGCACTAATCTTGGTATTTCTAGAGGAATTTCTCCTTCATACCATCCCAAGACAAAATGGTGTGTTCCCCTAAGCTCATGAACCACCTTAGTGTCGAATCTTTTAGTGTAGCTGGGAAAAGTTTTATTTTTTTAGCATTATCTGTGTAGTTATAGCTCCTACACAATATGTCAAATTCAAATAAAAATGAGCCAGGGTCTTCTATCAACATAACTCAGAAATGAGGAAGTGAAGATAATGGAATGTTCTTCATAGAAACTTCTTTAGCGATATCCAGTATAGGGAATCCAAATGTCTTTGTTTCATTAGCTATGTTTCCCTCTTCTTCTGCCATGTCTCCAGACAATTTGTAGGGAGGTGGTGAAGTTTATCCACTAAGTGATGGCTCCAACACTGGGTTACTTGGTATCTCTAGCTGTTCCAAGGTTTTATGTGGCCTTCCAACAACAGATCCAGACTCTTCTATTACTACCTCTGCTTCTTTTCCAGTTTCTCCTTTGGATGGGGTCGCTAGTGCTTCATCTCTTTCTTGTTGTCTTATGTCTTCAATCTAAATAATGGATTCAGATTTAGTTCTCTTTGTTGTTGTTGCAATTGCTGCCTTTGAGCTCTCTCCTTTGAGAATTTTTCCTGCACAAATTTTCGATGAATTAGTATAAGG
>SNQJ01S0108332.1:11369-29462 GCA_010110895.2 Picea sitchensis
GGGGGGGTTGTTGATTTCTTTTCTATCTTTTGTGAGATTTTAGAAGAAACAAATCAACCTTTATTATCCATATACCTACTCATAAAATAAATTTAAATGAAATGAATGAAAAACACAGATTCCTAATTAAAGGTAGGAGGACAACCTGAATTTGGAGCAACCCCACCAAAGTGGATGCACAGGTTCTTACCTCTCATCTTACCATCTTCTCTCTTCCCTCAGATTGTCCTCAAATCCAATCCAATACTTCATCAAACCAATAAAAAACTCAAAATGCTACCTATTACCATTTACAACTCTCCGACAACGACGCCAAAATGTTGGAGTACAAATATTTTCAATATATATCTTACACTCATTTAAATGTATAATCCAGGATTCACAATCAAAAGAGTTGTTACACTATATGTGATGAGAACATGTAACCTACCTAAGTCTGTTGCATATAGGAAATAATTAAGAACACAAAAACTCTATTTCTAAGATTTCTAAATACTTCAAATATCTTTGAACTTAGAAGAGAAAACTGATAATGAAACTTTAAAAAATAGCCAATGAAAGAGATGTTATCCTAAAGAAACAAGTCTGTTCATTTCAGGCTCATGAATTAAAGGGATGAACTTAAGAAGCTTGTCTCCTATAGCAATCAAAACAATAAATAGCAATCAACTCCAATCACTCTTAAAATCAAAACCAACTCCATCGTCATGTAATTCAAACAAACCAGCACAAGGAATATTCAGTATAACTGAGATACTTCATTGCAAAGCATGAAGATGAGGTATAAAGTCTTCTGGTTCCTTGATATACTAAATCTACTGCAATCATAAACTCAAGATATCAATCCCACGCTTCAAATAATTAAATGGCCATCTCCAACATTTGAGAATGAAATATCTATTCAATCTAGCACCTAATTATTCACACCAATCCAAAAATGATTAACTCAATGTTGAACTCTGAAAATAAATTAAATATCAATCACACACACACTGATGTAAAATATCCACACAAACAAACATAATTTATACAAGGAGGTTTACCTTAGTTGGGGCGGTGGGCCCTTGCCGAACCAACAAGGAACTTCTTAAGAAACTAATAGACTAAATCTTTTCACTCACATTCAAGAATTGACATAAAATATCTTTTACATTAATTCAACTAGAAAATTGAATCAATAGTCTTTTACTTCATGCATAAAAACAATAGGTATCGTCTGGTTTTGATAGCATACTTCGTTACATTTCTTATTATATAGACATTATCATCTATACAACATTCCTTATATAAGGTAAGCTGATACTATCAATATCTATAGATAAGCATTAAACAGTTTGAGAGATTTTACAATTGATATTTACATCGAATTTCTAGGAATCGACTCCATCCTCATGACACGAAGTGCATGAGAAAAGGAGTCTCTTGTATTCTAGAGAACTAATTTGGGGAGATTTTGTTCAACTGCCTTCTCAAAATATTCACCACCCTACTGGTCCAACTGACGCATTCTGGAATCAAAGGTTTTGGTACCGGAATACACACAGTCGTGAGTCTGGTACTGGAATGGACGTAGAGAAAACAATACCGGAATGGATATAGAACATAGTACCGGATCAAAACTACCTTGGGTAGCAGAATATATTTTGTGTCAGATTGCACGATGTCTGGTAGTACCGGAATAGCGCAAGTACCAGATAAGATGCTCATGATTCAAACTATTAGGACTATACAAAATAGAACAATTTAATTGAATCAATTCAAGAAAGTTAAACAAAACATGCTTTAAATCATCAATTTCCTCTTGTGAACATGAACACAGTCATTAGGTATGTGCGTGGGAGTAAAATAGTCAATTATAAGATCATAGCATAGGAAAAAAGGTTTAGATACAAGGTAAGATAGGGAATTATATATGTCAAAAGAGGGAATCAACAACGGGCCTTCACTACAATCCTTAACAAGCTTGAAGGAGATCTATAGACACACAAATGGATGATTAAGTTCCAATCCTTGATGAGGAAAAACATTCCACTTGGAAAATAGAAATGAGAGTGTATTTGAAGACAATGGGAGAAACTGTTTGGAAGGCATCCATTGGTGGCTCAATTCATTTGAAGAACAAGTCAAAGTTTGCAGCTCAAAGGGAAGGAAAGAAGAATGATGCATTGGCTCTCAAAGACCATTCTTAGTGGACTCTCAAGACCTATCAAAGAGAGCATGGGATAATGCACTTCCGCCAAGGATATATGACTAAATCTAGAGGAGTCATATCAAAGCGAGAAGGACAAGGAAGAAATTGAATACCACTCCATCAAGATCATCAAAGGTAAAGAATCATCAAAAACTCGTGAATGCATTGTTTCTAAATGTGATTTTGAAAACATTTCTTGAGTGAATATAAAGAATCAAGTAATGATAGTGCAAAGGAAGATATTGAAGATGAAGGCAAAGAATTATGTGTTGATGTTGGCAAAAAGGAAGATAGTGAAGATACTTCAAATGAAGGTAAAGAACCCTCAAAAGCACTTGATTGCAATGATGATGATGATGAAGTTTACTCTACAAGTGAAGAAGAAGATATAGAAACAATTTGTGTAAAGTTTGATGGTAATTATCCCATGAAAAAAATATAAGAAAATCTATTAAAATTTCAAAAGTAAATTGAAGAAGGTTTATATAGATATAGAAGTGATCATTTTTATACAAATGATAACACTAAGAGGTTTCCTAGGAGAAGTCAAAGGCACATCTTGAAGTTAAAAGAAATGATCAAGGAACAAGAAGAGAGAAATAAAAAGGAAGAAGAAATCACAAGACTAAAGAATGGAAATGAATACATGAATATAAATGATGAGATTAGGAAAATTTTTGAAACCATTGTTCATCTCAGTACCCAAATTGAAGAAGCCAAAAGAATAGAGGAACTATTGAATATTCAAATAAATTAAAAGGAAGAGTCATGTTGTAAGCTAGAAGCTGAAATTGTTGACCTTAGAAAGGAGGTAGAGAAGTCAAACAAATTATTGAATAGCTCAAGAATCTTGGATGAGATATTGGAAAGTCAAAGATCACCATGTGATAAATCAGGTCTTGTATACAAAGGAGAAGATGCACATGCTGAAGAAATCACCTCAAAGAAACATGAGGTAAATCCATCAAAGAAGGAAGACAATGTTGCTAAACAACCATATACACAAGACAAAGAATATTTCAAAAGAACAAAGCAAGGAAGACATCAAGAAGCTACTTTTGGGACACCAAAGCAAAGGTATGAAAGCATTTTTCATGGGCATTGTTATTCATGTAATGGATATGGTCAGAAAATTTTTGAATGTAGATATTATGAAAGGAGATATAATGGAAGATTATATAACATGACAAGGTGTTGGAGATGTGATAAAGTAGGGCATATTACTGTTCACTGTAACTCCATGAGATGATAGAAATGTAGTGGACTTGGCCACAAATTCTAGGAGTGTTGGAACACAAGAAGAAAGTCCATGATGAGGACTTCACATAGCATGGCTAGAAGAAGGAATAAAGTAAGAAAGGGAGACATATTTGAAAATATCGATGCTTAGATCTCAAGTTATGAGGATAAAGGTCATCTACAGAAGTGGGTGAAGAAGACAGAGCAGCCAGAACAGAGTGAAACATTGAAGGGAATCTTAAGTAAGACATCTACTGAGGAATATGTGGGTGACAGTGGTGACAACTGCGTACATATGCTGGTTGACCTTGCATAGGTGTGTACACACGCGCTCTGTTGTGGAGCAAGCCGCATATATGTGGTAAATCCTTGGGAAAAAGACAATGCACATGGCTTGCAACTTGATGTGATGGTATAAATCTGTGTTGTAGGTTCTGACATTGTTTATTGCAGATTCTAACATTGTTTTTTGCAGGTTTTCATGGTTCTAAGTTATATCATGCAAGGTTATGATATAAAATAAATATTGGGTGCATGGCACTAACCCATGAGTATGGATTGATGTTGATCAAATGCTCATCTATTGGATTATGTAAAATAATCTGCAGGGGTACATGGTTGGTACATATTTGAGTTTCATTGATATATCTTATGATGTATTATTGGAATCAAACATTGGTTATCATGGTCCATGCATTTTCCATGTGGTTGGGCTACACATTGAGACATGTAGTTGGTGAGTTGAGTTGATAGTCATGTTGTACATCATTTGGGAGTCTTATCTTGTTGATGCATGGTTGATATACTTGCTTGGTGCAAGTGATGATGCATGATGGTACACTCATAGATGGTATTTGTTTGGCATGTTGGTAGATGCACATGGTTGACATATTGGTGGATGCACATTGTTGGCATATTGGTAGATGCACATGTTGGACTATTTATAGAGGCATATGGTTGATACATTCCATGGATGATACCTAACATGGTTGATTTACATGGGTGTTGTGCATTGTGGGCACATTTTGGTACATGATGTACTTGGTTGATATATTGTTCATGATTCTTTATTTTTATTATTGACATTCATGATGAATGGTATGGAACAAGATTGATGCATGAACAGGTCCAAGGATTGTCATATGGTAGCATATTGCTCATATTGCAGACAATATAGGGGGAGACATACCGTTACAGAGAGTCATTATTCTTCCCATGATTCTAGGAGGAGATATTGATCAGATGCATACCTAGAAAATAGCCCTATATTTGAAGAAAGAGCACATAAGCATAATTATAGGAGGAGTGATGGTCATAGGGGGAGTATGTTTGATGTATTTTCAACATTACATTAGAGTGATATCCCTTGTTAAAAAGGGGAGAGATTATTCAAAGGAAGATCAAAGGCACTCAGATAGGGGGAGCAGCCCCAAGGAAAGTTCAAGCAGGGGGAGCAACCCCAAGAGGAGAATGGTCCTTTTCCATTGATGTCAAAAGGGGAGAGATAATCACATTGATGTGATTGATGTATATTGATGGGGAGAGATTGATGTGGAGAGATAGTCACATTGACTATTGATGTAGAGCATGCCTTATATACATGTTGACATCAACAATTGGTAATTGGTGTTGACATCAATGTTGGTATTTCCATCAATGCGAAAGTGGGAGATTGTTGGATCATGTTGTCATTGATGCCAATGGTTTGATTACTTGGGAAATTGTTTGATCATGTGTCATTGATGCAAATGGTTTGATTTATTGATGTCATTGATTGATGTCAAGTAATTGATTGATTGATGACTGATGAATAATGTATATGTATTGTCCTTGATGAGAATGATAGATGTCAAAGTGAAAAATAATTGATAAAGATAGATCATTGATATGATGCATAGATGAATATGGATCAATGAGTTGGCATTGATACATGATGATGCATAGTTTGTTTCATAAAAATATGACTCGTTATTGTCTTATCATGACTGATAAGGTTACCAAATGGATGAAATCCAAAGTGGTCCCCTTATGGTGAAATACCTCAAGTGAATACACTTTGTGGTTGAGTTGTGGTTGGAGGACCCATGATTGTATGTGAAATAATGAGATTAATATCAATGAATTTGTTGGTGACACTATCCTAGATGGATAGTGTTTGTCATGCCATTTCTGGTGGTATGTGGAATGTCACATAACTCCTCCCGGTTTGAGAGTTATGGCCTTATGAAGTTGGAGGACCTCAATATGAATACTTGAAGCCCCCAAGGTCAAAGAAATCAAAGTGACCTAAAAGAAGAAATCATTATTTAAATAATAAAGAGAAGTGAAAAAATCAAGAAATATTATTTAAATGATAAAATTAGGTGACAAAATCAAGAAGGAATATTTAAATGATAAATATTGTAGAACTTTCTATTTATGGAAAGTGGTTAACCCTAAAATAAGGAAAATGGGTTAAGTGTCCTGGAAGTGGGTAAAGTAACCTAGAGGGTGAAAGTATAAATAATATAGCTATGGTCTCTTGTAGATAATCCTTTTTGTGGATCAATGGAGAGATTCTTGTGAGAATATCTTTTGGATTATTGATGGACAACTTCTTATTGGTGAGGATCCCTTGAGCATGATTGGAGATCTATTATGAGGAACAAAGAGAGAGAAGGATATCATGGACACATCAAAGTTTCATCAATATCGAAGATGTTTATGAAAAAAGTCTTGGAGCTTCAGAAACCCTAATTTCTAAGGTATACACGGTCTGTAATGGTCCAATGCGCGTGCACACGTGGGCTGTATGAGGAAAGGGCATGTATCGTGGATAGAATGATGAAGACTTGTGTTTGAACTAGTGCCGAGCTCTTGGATGATGAGGCAGGTTCCAGATATGCATTATATGGGCTCAGATCTATCATTGAGACACTAGTATGGTTACATTATTGTCTTGATGGATACTATTGTTTGATGTGTTGTGAATGCTTAGGGAATTCTTGGTATGGATTCTATGATATGGTTTAGTTTGGATGATTTGGTTGATGGAGTGACCAGTACTCTTGTGATTCATTTGTGTTTCACCTCTTTCATCACCTTGGTGACCAAAACAGAGGTGCTTGCAAGCTCAGTTGGGTCTGCTGAGCAGGACAGCTGTAGAGAAAAGAGTTAGGGAAATAAAATAAAAACTATGATTAAGAATTAAACTAAGAGATGCAATCAAAACTAAATTCATGAGCATAGGGACATAGAAACAAAAAGAACCAAAAGAACCATGTCACCCATGTTTGAGGCTGATCTATTAGTAAAAACAAAGCACCAAGAAGAAAGGGGACTATGATTCCCTTCTTCCTCCAAGGGAAGGCTCTTGGACCCTCACTAGCTAGCTCTTATTACAACAAACAAAAATGGAAAATGGTGATGAAAGAACTCTTTACAAATCCACTCAATCGTGAGGTGGATTGTCCAATGTAATGGTGCCAATATGTTCTTGACAAGGATGGAGTCCTCAAAACAATAGAGGTAGCATAACACTACTTTGAATTCCTTGAGAAAATGAGGTGCATTCATGGCTTTTTATAGCATTGCTTTGGGTTATTGTTTAACTGCTTTGTAGTGTGAAAAGAGGCCATTTAGGGCATTCTTAGGTCTTTGACCTGCCCACCACTCAGATCCAGTTTGGATTTGAGGGTCAAATCGGCTTGGGAGCTGAACCATAAAGGGGTGGGAGGCTGACCACTCTCATAAATGCGTCGTTTAGAAGGTGCATGGATTTTATTTGCTAACAGTCGTGCATCGTGCGCCTGTGTGTGAATTCTACATTCCTGCTTCGCACATGTGCGCATGTGCCCAATGTCTACATAGCGTTCTTCAATTTTTCACTGCTTTGTATAGTTTTTGACCTTTTTTTAATGTTGTGGTATTAATTTAGGTCCATGAATGACTTCATCACTGTTTGACGATGCTGAGTTCTTGTAACCATGTGTGGAAGAAATTTCAGTGATAACAGATGCCCCCTGATGGATGAGGTTAGGAGCATACATATAGCTGAAATCCATCAATGTTTCTTCTACTGAGAATGTTGTTGTAAGAGAGAGCAATAGTGGGATCATCTAGAGCGATCCGTTGGAGGGGAAAAGGAACTGGTAGGACCCACCCTGCTAGGAGGTGTGTAAAATATAAAACTGTGTACAAATGAGGCGGGCATGCCCCATGCTCGTGTCATGTAACTCTGAAAAAAGATGACTGAAATGTTGGTGTAGACAACTGCAACACCCTCAGAGGCGGTTGTGATAAAGGCAGAAGACAATTCTGCAAATGAGCATACTCTGAATAGTAGGCGGTGATCATGATAATAAGTAGCAACAATTATGTGGGCATTGATAGCCCAGCCAAGTTCAGAGGTCTTCAGAAAATGAGAGAAATAACTGCAATAGTCGCAAAGTAAGACCCACCATGACATGAGAAAGTGTTGGCGTCGAATGTTAAGGGGGTCAACGACAACAGGGAGCAATAGTGTTTCACCTTGTGCCGTTTGGGATTTCTCATTGAGTGGATAATGAAAATCAAGATACTGTCACCCTTCTGGAAACGGTGTTGATGTCGACAAAAAGGGGGATGCGACTCCCAGAAGAAAATGGCTTCGTGAAATCTACCGAGGTCAGGAAGTGGCAGAGGTACATGGACAAAGTCAAGATGTGGGAAGACTCGAGACTTCCCTTGGTTGGAGTATGTGTGAGAGAAAAATCAACCGCAACCATTCAATGAGGTCGAGTGTTAGGGGGACGACAAGACTGGGGATAAGTTGTGCCAGAGGTGGGACAAGGTGAAAAAATTCAGAGGGTAGTGCTAAGTGACCTGTGGGGTACTCTGAAGATATGTATGATGTCGGCAAGGGTGGATGAAAAGTAGTGCCCCAACCAAGGGTGACATGGGTTGCGGTTGGCCAAAAAAGGAAAGTAGGTCGCCCAAAGGTGATGACAAAAAGGGAATGTAATGACTGGAAATAAAGGCATTTGTATAGTAAATAAAAAATAATTTTGGGGAGAAATGTACAAATACAGAAACGAGTGCCCCAATGTGATATGGGTGGCCCAGGTAGGGCATAATTTGCTTGGAAAACTGATGAAGGGTGGGGGCCCCATGGGTGAGTTTCTGTATGAGGTAGGTGAAATGAAGGGAGATTTGCAAATGGGTAAATTGATTGTGGGTGAAAGTAGGGCTCATGATATTATGGAGGTGCAGTCAAAAAATAGAACCGTGAAAAGATAATCTAGGAGTCTGTGTGGGAAAGCTAGAAAAATGAGGAGAAAGAGTATGTGGTTGGTTCGCGACATGATGAAAGACTATTGGGACTCCCATCCCTAAAGGGTTTTGAAAAACAACATGAGTGTCAGAAGTGCCATAAGGTGCTATGAATGGGACAACTCATGTGGGGAAGAATGCTACCAGGTGATAGTACCGAAGATGCAAATGGAGGTGTGGATAATGCAGAGCCAGGAATGGGGATCCTAGAGGCAAATGTCAGAGGGTGTGACTAGAAATGTAAGTGCAATACAGAGGGAAAGACTACATGCCAATGCTGAGTATATACTTGAAGGTGTTGTGCTGATGTGTGATGATCAAGTACCTATACACATGAAAACCAAATACCTAAAGTGAACAATATCTGAAGAGAATCGAATATATGAGTATGTATTTGATAAGCGTGAATATGCGCATGTGTACCTAACTAGGGTATGAAAAAAAGGCACCTCGGGGGCTCAAGATGAAAAGAGGCCCAAGGACTGTTGTGATGTAGATGACAAGATGTTGATCCCATGGATGAAGATAGATTGAAGAAAGAACACTGTGGGCTCCCAGAATGGTGAGTGGAAGTTTGGAAAAAAGGCCTATATATAGCTGTAGGCCCCACATTTCCACCTCATTTGTACCTGCTGCAATAGTGACTGGACGATCAGTTTTCAGAGGAGTTTGAATATTCAGGGAGGATGAGGCATCCGATTGGCAATTAGCGAGCTTCAGGTTAGTGGTCTGATCATCCTACATAGAAATAGGATTTCATTTTTTGGGCAGGGGCTGTACGGAGGGCCGTACAAAGGGTTTTAGTGGGTGTGGGTCCCATGTGCACGGGCGATCCAGAAGTAGGCGTGCACACGTGCGTGCCTGCCCACCGGATAGACGTGCATGGGGGCGCCAGTGAGAGAATTAAAGGCGTGCACTACGTGTGTGCTTGTCGGTTGTACAACGACGCATTTGTGCGCAGCTGTGGTGTAGACAGGTGCGCACCAGTGCGCGCCTGTGTACGTAATAGGCGCACTTGAGAGCTTGCCTGTGCAGCTAATAGGCGTGCTTGAGAGCGTGCCTGTGCAACTAATAGGTGCGCACATGTGCGCGCCTGTGTAGTGAAAAGGTGCGCACGTGTGCACACGTGTGTAGTGAACAAGAGTGCACGTGTGCACGCCTGTGGGTGGACACAGTCGCGCCGTAGAGGCAAAGCTGACGAGTATAAATTGATCTTTGTGATGTTTTTGATGGTCTCATGGGATGATATAAGACTCTTTGTTGTGGCTAGAGGTGGATAGTTTGCACGATGCCAGTGGGTTGGAAAGAGCGATATTGGTCCCAGCTATGAGACACTATTGCGATTGAGGACCCAGGTGTGAGAGTGACTTTGGCAGCCTGTGGGATGCTAAATTTCTTTGAGTGCCTATTGATACGGGCACAGGAGTATCTCCTTCAGTTCTTGATTCAGATGTGGAGTCCTGAGCTACACTAATTCCTTGTTCGAGGAGAGTAGATCCCCTTCACTGTGGTGAAGGATGTGTATTTCTAGACTGGGCTTCCGTTTCGGGGAGTTCCCCTATTGGCGGAGCCGATTCTACCGAGGGATCTGGGCCTAGCGACCGTTGGCCAGAGATATTGTTCAGGTCTGAACTTTATGTCTGGGACGATTGTGAGTGTGGGGTCTATAGATTCCCTGGCACATCATTGTATAGCAGCGATGATTGTGAGAGTATATGGGTCACTGACAACCCATCATATTAGTGGGGGCCAGTTGTTGGTGCTGGGGAGAGTATTGGCTGGTGAGTAGTTCACTTGGGGATTAACTCTGCATGCGAGGATGGTGGCGTAGTTGGACCACTGTCGGTCCACTGATACGGGGGATTTTTCCTTCAGGTCCATCCTGGTGGCTTGGTTCCTAGAGAGGGTTTTGATGTTGCGCCCAAGGATTTTATTGGGTGCGCCTGGGGCATGTGAGCTGCGATTGAGGCAGTGGTTGACTGTGTTGCTGCATCTTGGTGGTGGTGAGGGTGGCCACTTTTTTACTGCGGAGGCAGCGCATGTATGGCGGAAGATGTCGCAAGTGATACTTCGGTACCCCTATGTCGAGGTTGACTTCCGGGATGATCCAGATATGGTGCTACCTTCAGGGGACGTTTTTGACCATCGAGGTATGTTGCTTTGATGATGTTGATATGTATGTTTTGTTTTTTTCGAGATAGAATGCCTTATGTATATGATAGAGATGTTGATACTATCTGGTGTTTGTTTGCATGTGCAGATGTGGCACCTCGCAGGCACGAGATGGAGTTGCAGAGAGAACCGGAGATACCATCGTGGGGAGAGAGACGTCGGTGTGATGATGTCACAGTGCAACCAGCTGAGCCTAAGAGGGAAATGAGGAGGCACCGGTTTGATGACCCTAGTGTTGGGCCATCACATGCACCTTCGACGGCGGACAAAGCAGATTTTGAGGACATACACCATCGTCTGGAGATGGTATTATAGGATGTGCCTGAGGGCATATGGTTGCGTATCCAGGATGAGACGTTCCTGGAGCAGTGTGTGGGGGTGCCGCCACCATGGCGAGCCATAGTACGATGGATAGTAGTGGTTGTTGCGCTGACGACCGGTCGACTACCACCGGGACAGGAGGGGCTGACACGGGGGGGACCGCCACCTCCTAGGGAAGGTGGTGGTGGGCTGCCACCACTAGAGGGAGGAGCAGGCGGTGGTGCGCTAGAGGCACCGTGAGTGGTGCTCAGATGTATTATATCTATTTTTTTGTATATAGGTTGGTGAGCCCATTTTGTACCGAGGTGCTGCATTGGCCTGTGAATACTTGTATATATATTTTTTGTATGTAAACATTCAAATGACATTGTGGATCTTTATATATACATGAGTATATATTTTTGAGATTGATGTGGTGTTTACATGTTTGCGGTTAATGTTTTGATGATGTCTATTCTATATATATGCTGTGACAGGTTTTTGTTATATGTTTATGTATGTGTAGCTTGATGTGATATATGCCAGTCTAACACAATATTAGCTAGGTTATCTGTAATTTGATTCAATTGTCGTGGAATATGTGTAAATGTAATGGAATCAAAATGTCAAGATTAAATCCTAACCTATAGGTATTTGCGAAAGAGGCAAGGATCACGGACGCGGTACACATTGTTGAGCTGGAGAATGACTAGTTGAGAGTCGAGGAAGAAGCTAAGGTGATGAATATGATGATGTTGGGCATCATCCAGGAGGCCAATGATAGCAATGTATTTGGCTTGGTTGTTGGTTGCTGACCCCAAACATATGCCGCTCGAATGGAGCATTTCATGTGAGGAGGTGTGGAGAGCCCAAGCAGCCGAAGCGATATTTTGCGTCCAACGGCTAGCACCGTTGGCGTAACCGATGTGGTAAGATGGTGGAGGAAGAATCTGTCAATAGAAAAAAGGATAGTTTAGAAGCGAGGGAAGGAGAAAAAATATTAAAAATGCTAGAAAATAAATAACCTAAAGTAGAATGACTACTTTTAAGCATAAAATTTCTTGAGATACAACCCGTTGATGGGTTCTTTGAGAGAGAGGCCTTCAGGAGAGGCCAGGATATATGCGCCTTTGGTGAGGCAATGTTGAATGATGTATGGGCCATGCCAAAGTGAATCGAATTTTCTGTGGCCAAAGGTATCATGAGTGATATCGTAAGCCAGGACGAGGTCGCCTTCTCGAAATGATCGAAGGTTGACATGAAGATAAAATGTAGCCTTGGATCATTTTTTTGCCGCCTCATTGTTCTGTAAGGAAGATCGACGATCTTCATCCAGAGACTCCAAGTTCAACAAGCGTTGCTCCATTGGAGAAGTGTTAGGTAATAGCTCAATTGCAGTACCTAAGGTGGGAATTTCTCACTCGATGGGAAGAGTGGCCTCAACCCCATGGACTAAATGAAATGGTGTGAAACCAATAGTTGTTTTCATAGCCGTTCGGTAAGCCCATAACATGGAAAATAACATATGATGCCAATTGGTTTTATGTTTATTAACCGTGTGTTGTAACATGGTCTTGAGGACTTTGTTAACTGCCTCGACCTGTCCGTTAGACTGAGGGTAATATGGTGAGGCAAACTCATGAGAGAATCCTAACCGAGATGAGAGTTCGACGAAGATCTCGTTCTCGAAGTGTTTACCATGATCGAAAATGAGTTGGAGGGGTATTCCAAATCGGGATATGATGTGGTTAAAGAAGAAACGTGCTGCAGTGTCAGTAGTGTTGTTGAAAGTGGACATAGCTTCTTCCCATATGGTGAAGTAATCAATGGCGACCACGTTGTATTTGTGGCCATTGCTGGAGGGGGGATTACAAGTCATAAAGTCAATGCCCCATTTACAAAAAGGGCCGACAGTAATGAAAGGGTGAAGAAGAGTGGGAGGAGCTTGGCTTTATTGGCGTAGAGATGACATTGCTCACATCGTTTCATGGCATGAATGAAATCATGAAACAAGGTAGGCCAAAAGTAACCAGCACGGATAATATTTTGAGCAGTGGATATGCCTAACAAATGGCCCCCACATGCACCACTGTGGCAGTCGTTTAAGACTCTATCAACCTCATCAATGGTCAGGCATCGACAGAGAATGGTGTCAATGCCCCGCCGGTATAGGATGTCTGCGATGAGGAGGTAGCAGGGGGCTTGATGGCGAATACGATGACGATCATCTCGTGAAAGGTGGTTACCGAAATTTTGAGTTCGTAGGTAGACGAGGAGGTTGTCGTACCAAGGATCATCTGAAGTGATGTAAAAGAGATGTTCGTCGGGAAATTCGGTGTTGACGGGGGTACTGGTGGTGTCAGAGGGGAGGTCCATGACAAGTTTGGGAAGAAAGAGGGCCTTCTTACTTTTAGGTGTTGAGAACTCAAGGTCGTACTCCTGAAGGATAATGATCCATCGAGAAAATTTGTCATTAATTTGCCAATGGTTCAGAAAGTACTGCATAGGGCTAGAATCTGTGACGACCTTTGTAGTGTGAAGCAGAATGTAATGGCGTAGTTTCTGGACTGCGAGGACAACTGCAAGAGCAAGTTTCTCTTCGTGTTTATACTTCAAGGGTGGCCCTGAGAGGTTTTTACTAATGTAATAAATGACATGTTCACGATTATCATCACCGAGTTGGAAGAGGACACTGGCTACTAATATAGATAATGCTGATATGTAGAGGATATAGTCGTGATTGTAGTTAGGTGCACTAATTAAAGGTGCATTTGAAAGCACTGTTTTAAGATCGTCAAATGGTTGTTGGGTGTGTTCATCCTAGTGAAAAGGGATGTCGTGATGTAGTAAGTGAAGGAAACCGTGTGCGCGTATGGCATAATTTGGGACAAAGCATCTAAGAAAGTTAGCTTTTCCCTGAAGACTCTTAAGTTGCCATAAATTCCGAGGAGGTGGAATTTCAGTGATATCTTGGACTTTGAGGGGGTCCACGGTAATACCGCTTTTGGAAACAATAAAACCGAGGAGGCACCCTGTGGTGACACAGACCACACACTTGAGAGGATTCAAGCAAATGTTGTACTAACGACACCGTTGAAAGATGATTCGTAAATCATCAAGATGTTGGGTGCATTTCTTGGATTGAGTTGTGAGGTCATCTAAGTAGGCAAGGATGATATTTTTCAGATCGTGAAAGATGTATGTCATAGCCCACTGAAAAGTTGCGTCGACATTCTTTAAGCCGAAAGGCATGACACGATATGCAAAAGTACCCCACGGGGTAGTGAATGCGGTTTTATACTGATCGGCTGGGCGGATTTGAATTTGATTATAACCAGAGAATCTGTCCATAAAGCAGAGAGCCTCGTGGCCGGTGCAGTCGTCGATAATTTGATCGATGAAAGGCATTGGAAAGTTGTCTTTGGGACATGTGTGATTGAGATTGCGATTCGCGAAAGTCTATGTAAACACGGATAGTGCCCTATTTTTTGTTAACGGGTACAGGGATGGAAACCCATGAGGTATAGGCGATGGGGTAAATAAACCTAGCAGCACGTAATTTGTCAATATCGGCTTTGATAGACACGACTTTGGATGGGTGTAGCTGTCGCTGTTTTTGGCGAACTGGTGTAATGTCAGGCCAGGTGTCGATGCGATGTTCGACAATAGAGGGATAGAGGTCAAGCATTTCTGTGTATGACCAGGCGAAAATATCTCTATATTCTTGGAAGAGGGCTTTATATGTGGTTATTTCCTGAGGAGTGCAAGCAGCTCCAATGGTGATTTCCTCGTCAATGCCATTTGTAATGGAAATGTCGATTTTAATGGTGGGGTAAATGTTGGCCATGTTGCCTTCTTCAAAAGCATCAGGCGTAGGAATAGGATTTTTGAACTAGTCGATAGGACTTGAGGGGATAAAATCCTTGGTTTCGACCGCGTAAATAGGGTTTGGGTTAGGAGGCATGGAGGCTTCCTATGGATAGAAGAGTGCGCGATGGTGTAGCGCATCCCAGGGAGATTCTGGGTGGTTTAACTCTTCGATTATTTCTTCGTTGCATTGGAAGTGACGGAAATACAAGGGGTTGTGAGGAGTAATCTTGGTGATAGTGGTTGTGTGGTTGCCCCCTGGTGAAGAAGCAAGGGGAACATTGTTAGGATATGGTGAGGGTTCACTCAACATAAACCATATATTGAAGTATTGAGGGGTACATGTGGTGGTTGGGTGTAAAATCTCCGCAGGGGAATGAGCGAGAGAGTTGGGGGGGTGAATCCTTAGATAAGTCATCTAAGAACCATGGAGGCATTGGGAGGGCCTCGGGTTAGGGAGAAATGACATGAAGAACCTCTAATGACAAGCTAATTTCAATTATTACCTCTACAGGTTGGTGAAGCAGAGTCAAGTGGCGTTGCCTGTATGCAAGTATCATAGGACACTGGTATGTGAAATGAGCTAATGAATCGCAGAGAGAGAAAAGGCATCTCATACGTTCATTTAAGGAAGTGGTGACATAGCGGATGTCAGTGATATTTGTTGAGGAGGATGTGGCAGGATTGGGATTGCTCTGGAAGTTTTGGCGTATGATGGCTAATGTCTGCTTGAAGCGTGGTAGAGCTGGGAAATGGTGGGTATAATGGCCATACTTTGAACATATAGCACAAGCGTATTTGGTCCTCAACTGTAACGACCCTTGATTATTAATTATAATTAATTTAATAATATAATCCTAAAAATTGTTTCTTATATAAAATTAACTAAATTAATTATCATTAATTAATTGTTCATAATTGTCAATGGTTATTTAATTATTAATCAACTCTTTAATTATGTGACTAAAGAATTAATAGGTTTGATAATTTAATTTATTAAAACTTATGTATATGAGTGGGATAACAAACATTAAATAAAGGATAAGGAGCATTAAATAAATGGGACAAGACATTAAATAAGAGGATAAGGTAATAAATGTGGGGATAAGGGAGTAAGTGAAGGGAAGTCGGTGAAGGAGGGATAAGGGGGGGGAAAGGAGTTGGAGGGGTATTATTCTACGGGAGTTGGGGATGAATTTTGGAAGCGGGGGATTGGCAGAGTGAAATTTGGAGTGGAATTGACACAGTGCACCGGGGGTTGCTGGGGGTTTTGGGCTCGGAGGGCCAGGATATCCATTGATATCCTGGGGCTAGGAGCTAACTAGTCGGCAGGGAGGACGATTTTGGGTAGTGTTCTAAAGAAGTGGGAACGAAGCAAGCTGCGGACAACAGAAGGATTACTAGCATCAGACTTAAGGTAATTCTCTAAAATTTATGCATTGATGTATTATGTTAGAAAAAAAATTATTATTCATAGTAAAATTTGAGTTACGGAAGTTACTGTTATAAAATTACTGTGTTATGAAATTACTGTCTTAGTTTATCAAAATAAATTGATGTAAAATTAAATCCTTCTATTACATTTGGTATCAGAGCTGTAGTTGAAACATTGGAGCCTTAAGGGCCACGTTCCCAACTCAAATTCCCTTCCACTTAACCTGCAAACAAAACAAAAAAAAAGGAGTATTGATAAACTGTAAATATTTTCTTACCCAGTGACCACTACTACGCTGTGCGCGTAATCCTGCAGTTCCCTTTTCATTTAGAATCCAGATCAATAGAAATAATGAGATAAACTATAAATATTTTCTTACCCAGTGACCACTACAATCTTGTACAATCAGTTATAAACCGTAATCCTGTTGTTTTTCGGCCCATTCGAAGAATCTGTACGCCTGCATACCTGCGTTTTCGAATCTCATCAGCACTCCATATTTTCTGCTAAGTAAACATAATTTTATAGAGAATATTACAAATAAGTAGCAAGTACACTATATTTCAGTTAAATAAAAATAATTTCACAGCAAAAATTGTATATAAGCAGCTACTCCTATGTATCTTCAGCTAAATAATCAAAAATTGTAGCAAAAATTGCAAATAAGCAACAAATTCTCTATATTTTCAGCGAAATAAGAATTTTACCGCAAGAGTAAACCCTATATCCAAGTTCTGGAAGCGAGCGTTGATCAAACATGCAACACAATCTGTAATTCATAGCCCAACACCCGAGTTAACACACATGAAACTGATGGAAGGAGCCCAGAAGGAATAATAATGTTAAAATATATAATGCCAATTTCTTTTGAGTTAGGCGGGTACTTGCAGCAGCTTCAAAGCATGGTAGTAAGATTCGGCCGTATTGACCTTTTAGGTATGGAAATTCGATCACAGTAGGAATTCTACCATACTATACCGGTACGACTGTGTCTTATTTTTTTTTTAAATGAAATGCGAAATTTTTAAAAATAATCTCTCTGCACTAACCAGCGATCATGGTTGTTTTTCTCTTCACTGCATGTAATATCTGCCCCGTTATATGGTTGTTTAACTCTCTGATTCTAGTTTCTGTGTCCAGCACTGAGACTGCTGGCTATTATGTCAAGGTTGGGCCTCTAGGAACTCAATAACATCCATCGATGCCTACCCGACAGTCCGGGAAGGTAATCCGCGAAAGTTTACGAGGCACCGTTGAGGAATCATGAGAAAAGAAGTTTACGAGGCACCGTTGAGGCACCCCTATATCTTCGTCTAAATAATCGAAATTTCACCAAACAAATAGTAAAATCTTCCCCAAAATACAGACTCAAACACAAATATTTTAGTACCTTGACGAAAGAGGCGTATGCAGGCAAGCAGGGAAACCACTTCTTCATTTCTTCAGGGCAAAGTGTAGGTTGTCAACAAGTAGCAACATCTTTTTTTTCATCATTGTTTCATATCAAGATAAAGAGGAAAGATAAATCTAGTTTGGCACATGTAAGATAAATCTAGTTTGATCTTACCTCCGCACTTGTAACCAACGGGCCTGTCAAAGA
>SNQJ01S0108333.1:0-13778 GCA_010110895.2 Picea sitchensis
AATCCTCGAAACGCCAAACAAGGCACCCACATGTGTGGTACGCCTTCCTAGACTCACTCTAGACCTAACCCCTACCAAAAACCTAACTCTAAACCTTTTCTAACCTCTTACCCACCTTCTACATTCAATTTTCACACCCTCCTGGGGAAAGTGACGTTTTTTATTGGTGGAGGTTGTTGTGACTTCTTTGGGGCCCCCTCTCATGAGTTATGACTCCCTTTGACCCCCACATTAATTCCTAGAATGGTCCCCCTCCTTTTTTCTCATTAATTCCCCTCCATTTCTTCATTTTGACCATTTTTTGGGCCCCTCCAAGAGGAGTTACGCCCCCCCTTTTCTAGAAACTCCACAAATGATTTTTTTTTAATTTATTTGGACCTCCCACCTTCCTTGGCATCAATCCCAAGGCCTCTCACACCTCTTTGCTTGATCCCAACACCTTCTAATAGATCTACACCATAGATCTAGCTTTCAAACCCTAGATGGTGTGCCCCTTTCTTGAGATTTGCGGTTGTTGTGACCTCTATTTGGGGCCCCCTCTCATGAGTTATGACTCCCTAATCTCCACATTAATTCCTAAAGTGATCCCCCTCCTTTTTCTCTCATTAATTCTCTTCCTTTCCTTCATATTTTGACTCATTTTTGGGCCCCTCCAAGAGAGTTACGCCCCCTTTTCTAGAAACTCCACAAATGATTTTTTAAAAATTATTTGGACCTCACCTTCCTCTGCATCAATCCCAAGGCCTCTCACACCTCTTTTGTTGATCCCCAACACCTTCTAATAGATCTAAACCATAGGATCTAGCTTTCAAACCCTAGATGGTGCCTTTCAGAGATTTGCTCAATCTCTCTCAAACTAACACTTGGCATTGATCCAGCCTCTTCTTGGCTCTTGGGGTATAAAAAGGAACCTCCCCTCACTTATTCTTCACCCTTTCTTGTGCTAACCCCTCTATTATGCAGAAATTTCATTGCTCCATCTTCTTGTTTCACATTCACATCCATTCATTGCCTTTGGGATTCTTGAGGAAGATCTACTCCAACATCTTCAATTTTGGCAATAAATATGCTTTGAGGATCATTGTGTGGATTTCTTGTTGCTTTGCACCCATCATATGAGGTGATATTGTAATGCTTTATGTAGATTGATTTCATATGGTTTAGATCTTGTGTTCATCTTATGTTGCTTAAGCAAAATAGTTTAATGTTATCCCTTTGCTGCTCAGGTTCATCTTTTATATAGCTTAGGATTGTAGTTTTTCTCCTCCTATTGTTTATCAAGAAAAACTATCTATATACTTTTGTTTCTGTACCTAAGTTTTTATAAAATACTACCAAGGGTTTCTAATTTGCTTGTGCTTTCTAGAGAAGCTTCATCCCTTTAAAGCTCCAAACCTTAAATCTTCTCTTTGCCATATTCTTTACCCATTCATATTAGCTTGTTTTTCACATTGTTGGTGCTAGATAGGTCAAAACAATATATTTTCAATCATATTATCGAAAATTTCTGTATATTTTTACACGTAAATTTCCTTTTCACTTTCGGTAGCTTATAAAGCATATATCAACAAGGTTTTGCTTGCTGATATACTGTGGCAGCCATATCCTTGAAGTGTTTACGTGACAAGCACCCTCATTTAGTTTGTGTGCAATTTTTAGACCCTAGAAGTAGCATAACCCAGATCTAGCCTTTCAATTTTTTTCATTCTTTGTTTAGAATAGATTTAATGTTTTGCTAATATCTTAGATAGATCTAAATTACATCTAATTTCCTTTTCATTTGAATACCATATGCCAATAAGATGAGCTAAACAACTTCAAAAACTAGATAGCTTCATGTTGCTCACATGATCTAAATCTAGTTGTTGAAGCATGAATGCATTCATATATATGGTAATCTAGTCTATTTTGCTAAGTTGTATAATTTTCTTTCAAGCTTATCCCATTACATAGCAATTGGTTTTGAAACAAGCTTAGGTTTCTATTTCTTACTCTAATCTAAAAACTAAGACGTTTTTTGAGGCCCTCATAGGCACCTCTTGAGCCCAATGCCCAAATTTCTCTCTTGCTCACTTGCCCAGTGCCTTTGGGTAACCCTCTCTTGCTCACACCTCCATCGGGTTATTAGCCCACGGTCTTAGCCCATCGCCCTTTGTAGGGTCATTGTCATACTCCCCTTTGTGGCACCTTGTTCACGGCTTAGGGGCTTTTGTTGCTCATGGCCTCCTTTGTTGCCTGCATCACATATTTTTTATTGTCAGACTCTTGCTCACTTTGTTCTCTAGTCACACAACAAATATTAACATTTGCTACAATTAGATATTCATTATATGCTAGTAGTTTGTTTTGTTTATATCCATGAATGCATAAATTCGTGGTATAAGGGTATGTTAATGCTTAATACATATGCTAAATGACTTAAAATATAAGTGTGATTAAGCTTTCATAATCCTAAATCATTTATTGCCAACACATATTGCAACACCTAATACTTGTGGTTAAACATCCATTGCTTAAAGGTTATATCTAGCTGCTAGCATGTTTCATTCATATTTCATGATTTAATTTTTTTCATCATCTAAAAGTAACTTTTGTGATGCTAGTGTAGATGTTTTTAACACATACATGTTCATGCTTTTGATGTGATTGGTTTAGAATATCGTTCATTGTTTCATTTCTTTCCCAAGTTATCATATCTTAATTCTGTAAGTAACCCATATCATCTCACATGCTCATGAGTTTAAATTCCTAAGTGTCTCAAAGTTTATTTTGTCTTTCATTCAAGTAACATTACATCACCAACATAATGATTATATCTCTACATGATGTTAACTGGATGGTTTAAGCTCATTGCTACATATTGGTTAATCTTTGCATGTTTATGGTGATCTAGTCTTGCAACTTATTTACATTTCAAGCATTCGCTTTAACACTTTCACTCACGGCCATACCGCTTAAAAGATAGAATCAGCACCAAAACTTTAAAACGAATCCAACCAACTTAAAGATCCACCTGAGGATCCTAACAATATTTAGAAATATTTTAGGAGTCTTAAACAACCTGCTTAAGCATCTAAACTGTAAGGCGAGAGGGCTGCATTTTGGGGTTTATGGGACCGTGCTCCATGATTTCGTTGGGGAGATCCCCTCCCTCCCACTCCACCTTAGTCAGGTGAAGGATCAATGACCTCTTTGGAAGCTAGGTCGGAGGTAAAAAAAGCCCATCTTGGAGAGCGACCCAAGGCAGTCATTTCATGTAATATGTGGAGTTGAGACACACACATAGTTATTAGGGTTGGAACAAAAACTTTTAATAAGAACATTAGTTGCATAGATCTCACTTGTACATGTTTGGGAAGTAGATGCATTGATAGCTATATTTCAGGATCATCTTATTGCTAAATCTTTAAATTGCAACTAAATTGTTCTATCTTTGATGGTGTTATGATATATTGGTTTATGCTTTAATCAATATCTTGTGATCAATTATCTGTCAAGGTGTGGATTGATAAGTGATTGAGCATCCCACTTGGGGAGGCACCACCAGTTTAATCCCAAGTGCTTGATGGGTAGATGCCAGCAAGTGTTCAAGTGGGGAGTAAGTGCCACTTGGGGTATTGCCACGTTTAGGTGATTTCCTTGATACCCCTCTATATCTTGTAATTGATTTGTTTATATCTTGTATATCTCATCTTGTTGGTAATTTGTGAATCTTGTATAAACCCTTTAAAACTTCATGGGTTTGGGTAGTCCTTTGATTAAATTGTAATACTCTAGCTGTGAATTTAACAACCCCAAACATAGTCGCACCTGTTATCAACATATCTAGTCATTAGTTGACCTAGGAAAGGGGCTGATTAACATTTAGATTTCTAGTCCGGTACCTTGCATTGTCGCTGCCATATAGGCGTTTCCGGCCTGCAATCAATTGAAACTAACTCCTAGAATTGTAATTAAAATTAACTTAGTAACTTTGGGACAACTCTGGCTTCCTTTATGCAAGCCTCGACGGAAGAAGCCAAGTACGCAGGGCGTGAACTTAGCATTGTGGTTCCGAGGGCACCACCTGTATGGTAAGGGGCTTTCCTCTCCCGTGACTTAGCTCACGCTTAGGCAAAGGGCCACAAATGCACTTCTTTGGCGTAGAATTTAAGCAATATGGATTTGGCTTATCTTGTTACCATTTTCCCTCCGGCCTTCGGAACTTCTTCCCATGAAATGAAGTACACACGCTTCTTGGGGCCCGGTTCTAAAATCCTGTATCAGAGGAATGCTAAAGAGGTGTGGAAGTAATAAGGAGACGCATTTATCTTCAATCTAAACCACCAAGAGGCACCCTATTCCCGAGGGTGACTAACTTACTATGACAAAATGACACCCACCAAGGTTAAATAAGGGAAAGAGTATAAATTCCAAGAAACGCTTTGTAATTCAGCAGGCCACTTTGCAACATGTTTAAATGCTTCAAGTATTAGGGTGACACTTACCATGATACCGCACTTTACACCTCATGAAGAGACCTATTTCGGTCCTTCCCGGGGCCGTGCCGGTGATTCGACCATCGCTTATCGCGAAAACATATGATGGCGCAACAACAATAGGATATCTCATGCCGTTAGCCACCATCAAGAGATTCCATGTTCCAAGTACCCACATGTGAAGATCTCCATACACCTTGGGTAATGTGAGGGGTAATGAGATATTAGTTGATGGGGAGAAAATCGAAGCAATAATAACAGAAGTGTATGGAAGCATTTGCTTGAACGACTTTTAAATTCCGTGAAAAACAAGATGGATGGAATTTTTTTTTTTTTTTTTTTTTTTGAAATCAAACACATTAAGGGAAGATAGAATAAAGTGGTTGATGCATTTAGTAGAAGGGTGCATGAGTTGGATGCTACAACCATTAGTATTTGCAAACCTAATTTGAGGAACGAAATTCTTAAGGCTGTTACCTCCAATGAACATTATCTTTAGATCAAGGAAGGCTTGCAGCAAGAGTAGAATGCCAGCCAAAAGTATGAGTGTTATAAGTTGGAAGAGAATGGTCGTCGTATGCTTAAAAACAAAGGGTATATTCCTAATTCTTAACTAAAGAAACTAGCGCGAAATGCATAATGTTCTATATGTCGAACATCATGGTTACCATAAACAATTAAAAGCTAGTCAAGTGTTGGATTTGGTAATTGAAAGTGGTCCCCCTTTGTGGTTATGATTTCTAAATTAATGAGGGAAGCACCCTGTACCTTGTACTATTTTTCTTTGGTGTTCAATTTAACTTTGACTTAGAGAATTAATGTGCGAATATTTTAGTTGCAGTGACAATTAATTCAATAAGGAATTAATAGACACAAAGTGGAAACTATGGAAACTTTAGTAAAGTGGGTCGAGTTGAGATATATGTGATATGATCTCAACCATTGATTAGGGATGAGATGAGATGATCTCATCCATCCATCATTTAGGGTTCCTTATGCATCCTAAAGGAGGGGGCTTAGCAAAGGATGCCCATTCTCACTTTGTGTGTTCACCAAAGGAGCTTGGAGAAGGGCAAGAGGATTAGAACAAAAGCAAAGGGTGAGGAAAGCTTGGGCGCACGTGTTCATGGAGGGCTCATGGATTTAGGCCTTAGCTAACATGGTGATCATATCCGAGGAGGAGGGCACACCATAGAGCGGGAGGCACATCTACCCTGTAGCTAGCCACGGAGGAAGTCAGGGCCTCTATTGTGTTTATGAGAGAAACACGAGAGCATCTTCCCATGGCGGATTTCTTCATTGGTCAAAGAGGAAGAGGGTGCTTCATTTCGAGAGATAACAAAGGAGAGGGCTTAATTCAAGCTTTGGGCGACATTCAATCGATCTGCGGGTAAAGGCTCCTCGCGGAGGAGTTTGCCGGGCTACGTTCCTTTGTAATTGTATTATGCATTGCATCTCATGCCGATCATCATTATATAGACATATATCCGAAACTAGTTTTCCCCCTGGGTTTATCCAGTATCGCGTTGACCAAAAAATGGCCCGCGGTCAAATTCTATGCATGTTTAGAAGCGTAGATCAACATTTGCTGAAACATTCTAGGAGGTAAGTAAGCAGTGCCTTTTAATGTATATTTCATGTGCTAAGATTGAGTAAAGAAAACACTTGGAAGGGCAACTTAAACGCAGCATTTAACCATCAAATATTGAGCAGAAAGTTAGGTGACTGTTAGTTGTCCTAAAACAGCAAGAGCATACCATACAATTGAAACTGTAGGAGCCATACTAAGGTCAAGGACGCATCTAAGTGGTAGTTCTTACAGGACCTCAAAAAATTCTACATGTTATCATAGCCAAAGGTGGCTTAGACTACCGGACATTGGAGCACTTTTGTGGGCAGTTTCGTGAGATTTTATATCAGATTTGTTGGTTGCCTGAAGGCAAAGTCATTCCCAAAACAAGGTGTCTCAGATCCGGCTGGTACCCCTTATCTCAAGCACTGCTTGATAGCCCGTGGCGATTGTTGAGAGCTAGTTGACAAAGGTTGGTGACGCTTGTAAAGCGGATTTGTTATTGATTTTTGACACTTGTATGTTCTTTTCACACCTCGGGGCGCGGGATAAGACTGAGGTCAGAGGTATCGACCTCTTCGCCACACCTACCGACTCGATGGGAGTATATCGGGTTTCACTTGCTCCTTCACACCTCGTGTCGATCAGGAGGAGAGGGCAACGCTCCTTTTGCATTTGGAGCATCAAAGTGAACACAGTTTGACAGACATGTTAGCATCCTGCGATGCGTGTGGAGGACATGCTAGTTTGGGCTAGCAATTGGTCGCCTTCTAAGGCGCAGGGATTGTCTTTTGTCTTGAGGTCTCGAAGCATGGGATAGTTGAGGCTTCTATTCAAGCCATTCCTGCCACCACCCCAGCTTTGTTGGCGATTTTAGAAGAGGAACAACATGGCAAAGAGGACCATTTGTGATGCAAATCGTGATCATATCATACCCCGGCTTGACGGAAGACTACGCATAGGAGATGTGGGTATCTTTATGCAAGCTTGTAATGAGAGCTCTAATGAGAACCGAAGTTGGTTCTTCATGATCGACTGAGAAGCATTCGCATGCTCGAGGATGAATCAGTTACTTCATTCCTTGGTAGAAACACCCAGATGAGAGACGAGCTTGAGCCGTCGAGAGGTGGTGAACCCCAACTCTTTGGTGAGGACAACTATGAATAGCTTCACCAAACCTTTGAGTCCATTTTGCACGGCATTGCTCGCCGTGGAAGGTTGGCGCCTACATGGGAGATGATGGGATGATTTCATTCGTGAGGACACTGACTAGTGGCAGGCTTTGGACAACAAACAACAACAACAATTGTCGTACCCGGATGATGAAGACCTTGGCGGACAAAGGGGCAGTAAATAAGTCCGGATCGCGGGTACCGCATTAAGGTCCCAAGTTTAGCCCCACCACAAAGGACGGTAGAGAGGAGAGAGCAGCAGTGGGGCGAAGAGAGACATGAGCACAAAGGTTGATATGTTTTTCAGGAGAGATAAATGCAAGATAGTGTCCCAAGAAGAAGAAGAAGCAGCTAGGGTGTGTCACAGTGGGACAATGTAGAGGTAGAGTCTGATCGGGCCATGAGAGAGTGTGTGCATTCATGACTACTTTGTATGTTGTTAAACCATCTAACATCAGATGGGTAAATAGAAATGATGAGGATTGATTGACTCACAAAAATGATTCAAAGGGAGAGAAGACTCAGTGTCCATGGCCATCATCAGAGTGGGCGACTGGTCCACCCAATATAGCTACAATTTCAAAGCAGCCAAGTAGACAAAGAGTTTGTGCTACAACTTTAGTGCATCAGAGGTTGATGAGGAGGAGTAGCAGAGCACCACAGAGGCTTGAGCCTCACCGAGACATCAGCCCATCCACCCGTCACCGCCGCCCACGGTCCCGGTGAGATGCCAAGAGGGGGAGACTCTGGTGAGATGCCAAGAGCAGGTGGAAATCTTTGGTGGGAGGCCAAGGTGTAGATCCTTGGTGTGATGTCGAAATCTAGGTGTGATCTTGGATAGATGGAGAGTCACTACCATTTATAGATCATACATATTTAGTAGATCTGTGATAGAGTCGACTTTCAGCGATCAGGGTACAACCATACTCACCGAGTACATGCCAGGAGGCAACCATGTCCACCATAGGGATGATATTGGTGGTGACAAGACCCTTCCCTCTAAGAGGGAGTGTTGAGATTTTAATTGAGTGGTCCCCTGCGGTTTATGAGAGCTTCTAAACACGAGGGAAGAATTTTGTACCTTGTACTATACTAGCCTCACTTTGACATATTTCACTTTGACTTAGAGATTTAAGTCAAAAGTGAAATTTGGTCATTTTAGCCTAAAGTGACAATTAATTCACAAGGTGGGTGAATTAATAGACATAAAGTGGAAACTATGGAAACTTAAGTAAAGTGGGTTTTGAGTTGAGATATATGTGAGATGATCTCATCCATTGATTAGGGATGAGATGAGATGATCTCATTCATCCATCATTTAGGTTTCCTTATGCTTCCTAAAGGAGGGTGCAAGGGACAAAGGAGGTCTCATTCACTTATATGTTCACCAAAGGAGCTTGGAGAAGGGCAAGAGGATGAGAACAGAAGCAAAGGGTGAGGAAAGCTTGGGTGCACATGTTCATGGAGGGCTCATGGATGCTTAGGCCTCAACTATTTGATGGTGATCACATCTACTAGGAGGAGGGCGCACCATAGGAGTGGAGTGCACATCTACCTGGTAGCAGTTTCGCTTGGAGGAAGTCAGTTTTGATAGGTTCAGTGGAGAGGCAGCACGGGAGAGCATCTTCCTGTGGAGGGATTTCTTCATTGGGTCAAAGAGGAAGGAGGGCGCTTCATTTCAGTGGAGAGAGCAACAAAGGAAGAGGGCGCACCAAGCTTTGGGCGCATATCTCACTGGATCTTGTGGCAAGGCTCGTGAGGATCTTGCTATGTATACAGGTTCCTTTGTATCGTATTACTTGTTGTATCTCATGCTTTGATCATCATTATATATGCATATATCCCAAACTAGTTTTCCCCGGGGGGGGTTTTATTCAGGGTCACGTTGACCAAAAATACATGTGTCAAATTTATGCATGCTTAGAAGTGTAGATTAGCATTTTAAAGTTGAAAGATCTAGAGGTAGTGTTATGTGTTTTAATGTATTATGCATGTGCTAACATTGAGTAAAGAAAACACTTGCAAAGGCACCTTAAAAGAGCACTTAACCATCAAATATTGAGCAGAAAGTTGGGGGTTTTATTCAGGGTCACATTGACCAAAAATACATGTGTCAAATTTATGCATGCTTAGAAGTGTAGATCAACATTTTAAAGTTGAAAGATCTAGAGGTAGTGTTATGTGTTTTAATGTATTATGCATGTGCTAACATTGAGTAAAGAAAACACTTGCAAACGCACCTTAAAACAGCACTTAACCATCAAATATTGAGCAGAAAGTTGGGTGACTATTTGCTGTCCTAAAACAACAAGAAAAGACAGCCATACAGTTGAAACTTAGAGCCATACTAAGGTCAAGGACAGACCTTAGGTGGCAGCCTCATAGGACCTCATAAACTCTATAGTAAGTAGTCAATATTTTTGGTCAGGAATGAAGAAGGATGTGGCTGATTATATAGCTAGGTGTATGGAATGTCAAAGAGTAAAGGCTGAGCGCAGACATCTGATAGGTTTGCTACAACCATTACCAATTCTAGAGTGGAAATGGGAAGCGGTAACTATTGATTTTATCACTAAGTTTCCCAAGGCAACAAGGCAACATGATTCAAAAATGGTAGTGGTAGACAAATTAACCTAAGTTGCTCACTTCATTATAGTTATATTGGCTCATAAGGCATCTAATCTTGCACAAATTTACTTGAAAGAGATTGTTGGGTTGCATGGGATACTAGATACCTATGGAAATTATTTCAAGCAGAGATGCAATGTTACCTCAAACTTTTGAAAATGATTATTCAAGGGTTTTGGTACAAATTTGAACTTCAGTACAACCTATCATCCACAAAATGATGGGAAAACAAAGAGAGTTAATCAAGTGATTGAAGACAGGTTAAGAATGTATGTGATGGATAAGCCATCGAAGTGGGAAGATTACCCGCGTTTAGTAGAATTTGTTTACAATAATGAATTTCAAGCTTCACTAAAGATTAGTCTATTTGAGGCATTGTGTGATAGAAAGTGTAGTACTCTAGTTAGTTGGGACAACCAAACAGACAAAGTGGTAGTTGGGCCAGGATTGTTCTGAGAAATGGAAGAGAAAAAGGTCAAGATTAAGCAAAATTTAGAGGTAGTATAACACATACAAAAGAGTTATGCAGATAAAGGCAAAATACCATAGGAATTTAAAGTTGGGGAGCATGTATTTCTAAAAGTGAAACCAAGAAAAAGTGTGTTTAATTTGGGGTTTTGCGCTAAATTGGAAGCCAGATATTGTGGTCCTTTTGAGATCCTAGATATGATAGGACACATTGCATACATTCTTGCATTGCTTGCTACATAATGTGTTTCCTGTGTCATTATTGAAAAATTATGTGCATGATCTGGACCATGTCATTGTTTGAACTTTGATTCAAGTGGAATCAAAAGGAGATTTTTCAGTAATAGCCAGTGTGCATATTGGACAAGAAGGTCACGGTACTCAGGAATAGATTCATAGGGTAGGTAAAGGTCCAATAGACCCACTACAACAATTAATAAGTAAAGTGGGAGCTGGAGGATGCAATGTGGGAGGCATATCCACGTTTATTTTGAAAATTTTGATGTAAAAAATATTGCCATTGTATGTAATGGTGATATGCACCGAGGGCAGTGAAAAATCTAGGGGGAGTGGAATGTAATACCCTAGTTTTTGTTGATTTTTCACAAGCATTAGGTAAACATGAAGTTCATTCCATTTTATCATTTAACCATAACCATAAATGCTGCAGCAACCAAGATCACAAGAAGAAACACCATACACAAGAACACAAAATGTATCCTGGGAAACCCTTCTCAACAAGGGAAGAAAACCCAACCAAATCCTTTGCTATAATCTTCAAGAGAAAGACCTTCACCACTAAGAAAGACCTAACACACAAGAGGGTGCTCAAACCCTAGAACTCTAGCGCCCAAGAGAGGTGTGCACCTTTTGCCAAAGAGGTGTACTTGCTGAAATTTCCAAACTCACAAGAAAGATATTTTTCTACAATGGGAAATTTCCCTTTACTTATATTAGACTTGTCCTATCAACTGAAGTGTCTATTGGCACAACAAGTCCGACCTCTCTAAGACATAATATAATAATAATAATAATAATTANCAGATTAATTATCTTTTACATTTGTTATTAGACACAATAAGGTAGGGTCGACCTGTACCCTTTACATAACAATTAGGGTTACAGGTAGGTCTGAATCCTGAACAATATATAGCAAAGGATCTAATACACCTACTAGTGCTCATCCACTAGGGGCACATCCATAGGGATGTCATAGCTCTGATTCACTACATTACACAGAAGAACCAGATTTTCACATGTTCACCCGTGCTCGTCCACAGGCACGTCCACTCTACAGATCTTCTTTCCCACTGCCTCACATAGGAGAATCATCTGGAGTCTTCTTGTCAACTCTCCTACTCAGAGGAGGCTAATACATCATCTTCATTTCTGTTCTCATGACGATGCACCCAACACCTTGGGATTTCACATGTTCACCTTGTGCTCATCCACAGGCACGTCCTAACTCAACAGATCGCCTTTCCCACTGGATAATCATTTGGAGTTCTTCTCAACTCTTTGAATGGAGGAGGTCATCTCTACGTTCCTAGCTCTGTCTCAGGTAGGAATCACGTACCCTTCTTAGGGGCTTTCTCTTAGGTTTGTAAGCTGAGAGAAAGACTTCACATAGCTGCAATGATCCACACCTCACAGGTTTGTAAGATGGAGAATGTTTCACATAGTTGCAATCATCAACACTCCCTCTCAGCTAGGGAGGCATTCTTCATCATGCCAAGTCTCATACGGATGTCCTCTGAATTTTGTTTTTGGCTGGAGTCATCAATACTCCCTCTCAACTAGGAAGGCGTTCTTCACCAAGTTTATTTGGTGTGAATGTTTGTAGTCTTCTCAGGTGTAGGAAGGTACTGCAAGTATACAATTTTCCTTTGCATCATATCTCTGACATAAGGATATTTCATCTCATCTTGTTTCAATCCATTACGAAACACTGGGTTCTTTAAGGAGCTTAATACACGACTCTTGGTTATCATCATAGGATCCATCTCGTGGTCAAGTAAATCTGTTAGAAGTTTGTGAAGCTACATTGCTTCGCACACTCACTGCTACATACTCTGCCTCTGTGGTACTCAAGGCCACAGAGTTTTGTTTCTTGCTGTAACAGGAAACCATGGCAAACTTCATGGTAGAACATCAACCGGATGTGATCTTTCGGTCCATTGTACTTTCTTCCCAATCTGAATCGTCATGTACTGCAAACTCAAGTTAATACTGGAGGCATATCTCAGGCCATATCCAACTGTGCCTCTTATATACATGTTTTGCTGTCGTCTAGTGAGTCTGTCTCGGTTGACTCATGAAATGACCAAGCCCATTCACTGTATAGCATGAGTCAAGTTTGGTGTTAACTAGATACATCAGTGATCCAAACAACTGTGGATCAGTCTCGTCTGAATTGTCGTCAATCTTCTTCTTTCGATTCATCATGGTGGATTTGCATTATGTCATACTAAACTTCTTTAATGTTCCCACTGTATATTTTCCTTGACTCAGGAAAATCTCATCGATTTTCTGTCATACTTTTTGTCCCAAGAAGTAGTCAAGGATTACTTCTATCCAACAACAAGGCTTTCTGAATAAGTCATCAAAATCAGGCTCTCGTCACCTCACTGTAATGATATAGGTTTGGATCAACAACACTCTTCTTGAAATCCAAACTCAACAAGAATCTATCTATCTGATATAGTTTCCAACTCATGGATGATAGTACAGATGGAAGTGTATTAGGTTCATTGGATCAAGTGTCTCATTATAGACAACTCCCTCTGTTTGTGAGAAACCTCTGGCTATAGATCTTGTTTTGTATTTCTTGACACTTTCATTAGCTGCATGCTTGATCATATAGATCCACTTAGAAGTTACCACGGACTTCCCTTTCTGATCCCTGAATAATATCTTATGCATCATTCTTTAAGATATACTGGTATTCTTCTGTTATGGCATCTTGCCATACCGGTTCTCTCGTTGCTTCTCTAAGACAAGGAGTCTCAAAATCAATGAAGTGGCTCATGACTGAAGGATAGCTCGAAAATCTCTTTTGCTTTCTCGGAATGTGCCTTGAGAGGCTTGTATGTTTCTCTGCCTCGCGCGGAGTGAGTCTAGGTAGGCCTTTTAGGCCTTATTGCAATATCTCTGAATATATCGGTTGGAACAATTGGATTAACTGGGATAAAGTTTGTCTGCCTCTGAAATGTTGAAGGGGGAGAAGGTAATGGTCTTATTGTTAATTTCCATCTGAGATTTTCTAGATCTTTAAAAGACTTTCTCCTTTACAGGGACAACGTTTCTTCTTGTTCTTGTATAATGAACAATTTAAATATGGTTTGGACTCCTGTACCAAGGATAATGGTCCAAGTCTTTGAGAGCTCTTGTACTAGGAATAATATCCTTCATTTATTTGAAAAATGCAATCAACTATAAAATTATAAATCAAATGATTTACCT
>SNQJ01S0108334.1:9870-21428 GCA_010110895.2 Picea sitchensis
CATGTGATCTCTAAACTGTATACATCAATCATCAATGATTAAAAGTGCTCTTATTCAAATTCACTACTTCAAGCAAATCTATAAACTCATGAACTCATGATTAAAAATCCTAATTCAAATTCACTCTGAGCAAAATTCTAATTCTTGATCAATGTCAACTAGAAATTACAATTCAAATCCATAACTGAGATTTCATGATCTAAACTGAACTAATTCTATCATTTAAAATCATATTTCAAAATTAACTAAAATTATTTTAGAAATCATAATCCAAAATCTATTTTTATCCTATCATACTAAGGCAAAATCAATAAACAAAATAGACCTACAAAGAATAATTAAAATGACAATTAAATCTATATCAATTAAAGCTATCAAAACTTGAAACAACTAATCTTGAAAATCTTGAAAATAAACCAATCTTAAACTAATACTCTATCTACACTAATGGTCTGTCTAAGTTAATGCTCTTTCTAAACTAATGCTCTGTCTCAATTACCAGAACCAAAGTAATTAATCAAGACTTCAATAAAACTATCTAAATTAGTATCCCGTAGGATGATTTATAACTAAGAAGGGGAAAACACAATACTATAATTAAACAACTCCGACAAGCAATCTGCAATTAAGGAAAAACAAATTAGATTAACAAGTTATAATTGACATATACACAGTAATTAAAATTGAGAAATACATGCAGTAAAGAAACAATTGTGAATTCTAAATAAGCAACGAGATGAACACAAAATATATACTGATATACATAGTCACCTAGACCACTAGTGGGGCCCCCAATAGGTCGTGTCTACACTCCAAAAAGAAAACACAAGTGCTTAACTCAACGCAATACTGACATTAATCATAAAAGCAAAGTCTGGAACAAAGTTGTAGATAATGTCTGTATTAAACAACAAAATTCTTCTTTTCAGTCGTTCCACAGGTAGTGGTATTTATAGATAATTTACAGCATGAGAGGTCGACCACTAGAAGGGTCGACCTCCTCTAAAAATAACAAACTCATTAAATGAGTTCTAACAACAACATATTCTAGAAATTTCATGAGCCACTCAATGATCACTACAACTATCCAATCTGAGGTGTGTCGAACTCTATAGTTGGAGGCCACGAGGGGGCACAAAACCCATATACTCGATTCGACCATCAAAGGTCGGAAATGTACCTACCACTAGATCCAATGTGCTCTAAGTGTTGGATCATGTGCTGGATGGAGTGACAGATCGCGTGCCAGATCAAGTGTTGAATGGAGTGTCGGGTGAGGTACCAGATGGAGGATCGGACCGTGATTTTTCCCTGTTGCAAGAAAACCATGCATTAGATTTTCATAAACATCGAATTGAACTGAATTGATCACAAAACCATTACAAAAACACCAATTATACATACCTGATGTGAATTCATGGTGAATTGATATATAAACCTTTGAGAATCCTTCAAAATGGATAATATGAAGCATAGCATATGTAATATCGATGAAAAGGGGATTTGATCATCGTAATAAAACAATCAAAACATGAACCCAAGAGAAGTTAATCCCTTGCATTCGCCTATAGTTTTCCCTAAACATGAATACCTACTTCATCATAGCCTTTATCCATCCCCTGCACAGATGTCCATGGCCTGTAGTAAGGTTAATAAAAAGCTAGAAGATCCTAGTGACCTAGAGGACCTTAGGCATTTGACATTTAAATAATTCGAAGGAACTAGAGTTGTTAAAGAAAATAATTTGGATGATGTTAATAGTTCTTATTCCAAACCCTTGAAGTTGCAAAAATTAAACATCAAGAGTGAAGAACACCCTAAGCTTGAATCCATAGGGGATTATTGGGATGAACATATCGTGACAGAGATACAAGATTTGTGGTGGGAATATGAGGACTTATTCCCTACAAGTTTTTCAAGACTATAAGGTATTAAGGGAGACTTAGGGGAGATGAAGATAGAGCTAAAGTCTGACTCAAAACCAGTCAAACATAGGCCATATCAGTTGAAACCTAGATTCAAAAATAAGGTGAAGAAGGAGATTGATATAATTTTAGCAATTGGGATGATTTTCCATGTGGATGAGGATGAATGCATAAGTCCTATCATAATAAATATCAAGAAAGGTACTAAGGATATATGAGTTTGAGTGGATTACAAGAGCTTGAATGGTGCATGTGTACTTGACCCTTTTCCCACTCCCTTTAGCAATGAGGCCTTAGATCAAGTAGCAGGGAATGAAGCTTATTCTTTTACAGATGGGTTTTATGGCTATCACCAGGTTAGAATTGCTGAAGAGGACAAGAAAAAGATTACATTCACTACCGAGTGGGGATCATTTTCCTATAATGTTATGCCTTTTGGGATCAATAATTCCCTAGCAATGTTCTCTCATATAGTGATTGCAACATTCCATGACTTCATTCACAAGTTTATTGAAGTCTATATGGATGATTGGACTGTGTAAAACCTATTAAAGTAACACATAGGCCTATTATGGCTGATGTTTGATCGATGCAGACATCTACAAATTTCCCTAAACTTGAAAAAGTGTCTTTTTTGTGTACCATTTGGGAATATTCTAGGACACATAGTTTGTAGGGAAGGAGTGTTGGTGGATCCTTCCAAAGTTGTCATGATACTGAATATGCCTCCTCCTAAAAATGCCAAACAATTGCGGTTGATGCTAGGTTATATGAGCTACTATCACAATTTTATGAGGAGTTACACAAGCATAGTCTCCCCGTTGGAAAAGTTGTTAAAGAAATATGAGTATTTTACTTGGAAGTCATAATGAAATCAAACATTTTATACCATCAAAGAAAAGCTAAGTATTTCTCCTATCCTCGTCTAGCCGAATTGGAAAGTGGAATTTCACGTACATATTGATGCTTCTGGTATTGTATTCAGAGCAATCCTTGTGCAACATGAGAGTCGTTGAGTTCCGGTCCAACTAGGCCTCGAATAAGATAATATATAATGTGGTCTTTGTGCATGTCATCCTCCTAGACCAAGGCCATGTTGATGGTCAACTCCGCAGCAACCAAATACAACAAGAAATCTTTGTTATAATCAGGAGGTCAGAGCAGAGGGGCAGACATCAGGGCACATTTCAATGCTTCAAAAGAGAAATCAAAGGCTTCATCCCAACAGAATGGGACCCCTTTTTTCAATAGACGCATAAACCCTTTAGTGATATAGGCATAATTAGCGACAAAACACTAAAGAAAATTTTCTTTCCCCTGTAAGCTCTGAAGTTGGGGTATTGTGCATGGGGGAAGAAATTGAACTATTACCTCAACCTTGAGAGGATCGACCATGATCCATGTTGTCGATACAATGAAACCTAAAATATGACCTGACGTCACGCAAAAAATGCACTTGTTAGGATTCAATCGAATCTGATAATAACGACATCGCTCAAATATTAGTCGTAGATGGGCGGGGTGATCAGATCTCTTGCGAGAACGTGATGCTAGATCATCGAGATTCGCATCGACTATGTGTTTGAGGTCGTGAAAAGAGAACGACATGGCCTGCTGAAAGGTAGCTCCAACATTCTTTAGTCTAAAAGGCATATTTCGATACACAAAGGTGCCCCAAGGACAAATAAAAGAAATTTTATGTTGGTCCTCCGGTTTGATTTGAATCTAAAAGTATCCCGAAAATTGTCCATGAACGAAAAGACTTCACAGCCCGCACATTCATAGAAAATATGATCGACAAACGAGGTTGGTAAATTGTCTTTCGAGAAGACCTTTTTCAAATTGCGTAAATCCATATAAACATGAATCATGCCCTATTTCTTGTTGACCAGAACTGGGTTTGACACTCATTCCGTCAATTGTACGGGGTAGATAAAACCAACTTTGAGTAGTTTCTATACTTATTCTTTGATTGTTGCCACTTTTTGAGGATTGATCGGACGAATCTTCTATCAGACATGTTTGACATCACGATAAGTCATGATTTCGTATTTGACAATTCATGGGTAGATTCCTAGCATCTCCTCGTAAGACCAGGTAAAAACATCGTGAAATTCCTTGAATAACTTGGTGTAAGTTCGAATATCTTCAGGGGAGAAATCCACCTTAACAAAAACATTCTCCATGACTCCAGGGGTTATGGAGATATTGATTGGAATCATTGTAGCAGTGCTTTCCATGTTACCCTTAGTGTAAACTCCATGCGTAGTTAGAGGATTGCTTGGACAAGGGATATCTCCATTCACGGTCAAAACAAACTTTCCTGCCTCTACTCTCCTAAGCTACGGAAGGAAATAAGATCTATGATGTAGATCATCCCAAGGTATGTTAGGACCAGTCATTTCCTCGATAATCACTTCATTGGAGGGCAAGACCAAGTCTAAAGGATATTGAGTGGCAAGAGAATCTTGAGCCCAAATAGGCTCAAGAACTGGATCTAACTTTTGTGAGGGATCCAGATCTGGGTTGGCCAAGGATTACTGGACAATGTTGTATGCAACCTCAACTGTGGATAAGGGCATGGCCATGCCAAGGTTTCCTATCCCTTCCATCAAAGCCGATGGGGAAGGTAAATTCCATGGGTTGTTAAAGTAGCTCATTCGAAAAGACGACACTTGAAAAATTGCAACCCTCAGCTGGTCGGGAACAAACGATATAAGCTTTACATCACTGGAAGGTGGTGGGTAATCAAAATTTCCCATCAACAACAAAAACAAACCAACACCTAAGTTGACAGTGCCAAGTTCTGGGTTATCAATCATTGGGACCATGGAATCCCCCGATGAAGGTTCAGGATGAGAGAAGGATAGTTAGTCAATGGTCACAATTCATCCTTCATGCGAAAAGCACAAGACCTGAAAAACTGTGGCAACCATCACAGAAGTCCAAATTCATCCTAACAAAATATTGTAGTCGAGAGGCGCATCAACTACCTCAACTTTAACACACGGTTTTACCCCCTAATTGCATGGGAAAGGAAGGAATTATTCTATGTGGTTGAAACAACTGACTGTAAAAATCCGTAAGAAACATAGGCAACAGAGACAACTCAGTCTGTTCAATGGAATTCCAACATGCCAACGACATTACGCAAGTCAAGGCACCCTCATTAACCACTATACGGAAAATGCTTCGTGTAAAATATTTCGTGGTGTAAGCCACTACTATATGAAAGGCAACGTGGTGAGGAAGACGAGGTTTTAAGTCAATTGGATTGAAAACAAACACTCTTGGTTTACTAGTCTTCAATGCTCCCAAGGTGTACAATAGAGATTTTCTCTGTGAGGGGAAACTCTGGAGGACCTCTAGAGAAGACATCACACAAGGGGTATGTGCCAGATCCTCCATGGAAAAGTAGTTTTGAGTGGCCCTCGTGTTTGGATTATGGGAAGCCTTCTTAAACGCACCTTTAGGTATGTGAGTCATTGTTTCTCCCACTACCTTCTCAATTTGGAGAGGATTCGATGGGTTAATGGTTTCCTTGCCCTTCTCAAAATATTTTGGTGTTCCGTACTCTCGAGTCCTGGTCGATAAATGAGCATCGCCATTCATCGTGTCAATGTTCACAACTAGGTTGTTAGTGGTAGGTGTAGGGGGTCCTTGACTACCCCCTTCCACACTTGTGGATGCTGAATACTGAGCCATATTTTTCCCTTGTGGAAAAGGGTTCGTCAACACAACAATTTGTTGTTGCGCTAATAGCTTCTGGGCTTATACAAGCCAAGGGCATAGGTGATTCGGGTGGTCTTTTGTGAAAATATTACACAGATACTTCGACTTATTGTTCTCCATTTTCCCCCCACTAGCATTATTGGAAGACATTTTATCCCCTTTACCCTTATTATTTAGGTTTTTCTTCTTTCCCTCAGTGTTCTAGTTGGCCTTGGTATTCGTCGACTGCACACTGTGTACATCTGACGTCTTGGTAGCGAGGACAGTCGAACTAGGAGTGTGGCTAGCCACAGTCTGTTGTATCGATAATTTTTGCAATTGATTTGACAAAAAATCCGTGGACTTACTTTGTGTTGAGCCCACTATTCCATTAGCATGGTCCCCATACTTTTGTTTGGCATTATCGAGAGTAGACCATGGCGCATCTAGCAAGATCTCGTAGAGCATGTTAGACTGAGAGTAGATCAGTTCTAGTTGTTGAGCTCTCATAATAGCCTCCTCTTTTGAAAACAACTTGGAAGTCATTATGTCCTTGGATATACAGGGAACTAAAGACTTCAAGAACCACTCAATCAAGAAAGAAGGAGGGACCTTGACCTTAATCAATCTCTTTATTGGTCGCCATTCTCGGATATGATCAGAGATGTGGTCGGCCTTGGTTTACTCAAAGTTGTCTAGCAGTTCGGCGTTGGCATTGTATCTCATAGGTAATTGGAAATGGTTCAAAAATACCATCGCCAAGTCATTAAAGTAAGAGTACCTCAAGCCATAGAGCTCAATATACCACTTTGTAGCACCCCCTATAAGAGTGCGTTGAAAAAGGTGCAACTGACCAGATTCGTCCTTCAACGAGTTTGACGAGCACCACAAGTGAAAGGTAGTCACATGATCACTTGGATATTCTCCAGGCTTGCCCTCAAATTTAGGAATATCCGAAGGCAACTTGTTTGGCATGGGGGGCCAATGCAGATTATGACAGATTGGGTCATTCAGTAATCTTGATAAGTCTGGAAAATGTAGGGTTTCCAAAAAGGGTAGTTTCAGTTCTGAATTATTTATTGGAAAAGAGGGCACTGAATTTTGACTGGCACCAAGTTGCCAGGAAAAGTTGGACTGTTGGTCGGGGTTTTGTTAGAAACCGTGGCCTTGAATAGAAAAAGGAAATTATGTTTTTTGAGGCATCGTCGGCTGACTCCTGAAATTGGACGACATAGCCTGTGTAGATATTTATCCTTGTGTTGTGTTCCAAGGACCTTGGTAGGGGATTCCCCCAACCGATCTGACGAGAATACATACAGAGCCTTTACCGGGGTTCCATTGAGTATGGAAGGGGTTACCCCCGACCGACATCCCTTGCGAAGGAAAATATCCCTGCCAAGGATTCCAAAGACCTTGTATGGAGTATACTCCAGTCATGGCTCCTTGCGAAGGAATGGTACCTTGCACTGAGTTCTGTTGAACAAAGTTGGGGTTGCCCCCAGTCGATAAAGCATCCAAAGAAAAAGCGTTGTTCCCAAATGCACCAAACAAAGAGAATGACATAGATCCCATCGACGTCGTATAATACGAAGGTCCCAAACTATTTCCACCAAACAAGATATAATTAGAATTAGGCTCGATTGACTGTTGAAAAGCGTCGTCGAGCGAAGGGGACGGAGGAGGTATATGACCCCCACTATAAGGAATTGAATTAAAAGGGGCAATAGTGCCCACAGTTGACCCTTGCAAGGGAGCGTTAGAGATCCTTGCCCGCAGAGCCATGGTCTGTAAGGTAG
Source organism: Picea sitchensis (assembly GCA_010110895.2). Taxonomy (NCBI): domain Eukaryota; kingdom Viridiplantae; phylum Streptophyta; class Pinopsida; order Pinales; family Pinaceae; genus Picea; species Picea sitchensis. The sequence goes on from SNQJ01S0108334.1 coordinate 17,303, forward strand.
AATAAGTAAGAACCAAAGTCGTATCAAAGTTGGGCATCTAATATGAGAAGGGATCGCCCGTCGCATTCTAAGTAAACAAAATAGTGGTCGAAGTTGTTAAAGGTATCAGACCACTTCTCGAAGTCATGGGAGTCAGGACAACTGAGGTCCTAACTAACGAAGGTGGGGGAGGAGGTAGGATGCCCCCTCCAATAGTAGTCATAACCGGAGTACGGAGACTCCTGGACAAAGTAGCAACATTCACTTCCATTATCGCTCGTACAACTAACTAGCGCTCAGAAGATGTCACCTCGCGAGGGACAATCTGAATCAAGATTGGTGACAACAAGTCGATAATCGGAGGATTTTATGGCCTAAAACCTTCTGTCTCAGGGTCATAAACGATGGATTCCTCCGGTGACGAAAAGTATCCCCTCATAGTAGGCTTGGGCATAGTTTCCTACGGCCCGATCACTTCAAACGATCCTTCTTGATAAATTCTTGTCCTCAATGATGACGAAAGTGGCTCCAAAGTAACCGACAACAGGCCATGAAGCCTTTGCGACCAACGAAGTTGTTGATATTCCACTTTGTGAAATGATCAAATGACACAGTAAGGCTTGACTAGCGTAGAACACAAATCATACACTAAAAAGTTTCCTAAAGATAAATTAAGCAGTCGACTAACTAGTGGGATGGATGGTTACGCCAATCAACACTAGAGAAACTAACCGGTGAAAGTGAAACTAATCCGACATTCACCCTAGGTACCACGGTATACCCCCACAATCACCTGTTGGCCCTCGACCAAGTTTTGGAGAACCTTGGTCGTGTTTGACCATTTTTGGGACTTCGACAGGCTGGTCAAAGATGAAGCGAAGATCGCAGTATCTCACCCCCTTTTGTGGGATTTTTAGGATTAGGGTTTATGTAACGGGTATGGAATGTCGGCCCATGGGTTTACCCATGTTTAGGCCCCATTTTCAATGTATAAATAGATATCTAGGCAATGTAAGAAAGTAGTAGTAGTAAATTTTTGTGACTTAGTGTGGAGCTAGAGGCTTTGTGAATACTATGTGTTAAGACTTGCAGAGCTAAGTGCAAGTGATTGTAAGAAGCTTGTGTGCAGACTGTGTAAGAAGGCTTTGTGTTGTGACCTAAATTAGGAAGGAGGATCTGGCAAGGTGCACACAAATCTCTTTTCCTATGCGGAGTTAGTTTTGAGGCTCTTTGCATGTAAGGAGATTGACAGAAGATAATAAATAAGACGAAGAGTTGGTGGACGTAGCCCCACGCTGGGGGTGAACCACGTATATCCTATGTTATGGTTGCTTTGTATGATTGATGTGATTTATGCTTAGTGTTGTCATATATATGTATGTTAGATGCATCTGATATAGTAGCTTAGTGTTTAGTAATGTGAATGAATGCTAGATCGGGTCTATTTCTATGTGCTAAGTGCTTGGGTGTGTTAGATCTTGTTGAATACTGCGTTGTTTTGTAATTAGGGTTTTACCTGTGATGTGAATAAGGGTTAAATGCTAATGAATGCTAACTTCTAAGTGCTTTGTTAAGTATTGTAATCACGGATTTGTGTCCCAGCTAGGTTGTAGACACTTGATTCCTGCAACCCCCCTTGCCTCTACCTCAGGTGAGACTTCATCTTCTTCGCAGGTATTGCTGAAAGGGACGTTAGTTAGGGTTTTTTTGGTGTGATGTTGAAGCGTTGAACCCTGGGTCTACCCCTGTGCCAATAAATGGTTCCATTGTCGGGACCTGAAACTGTGGTTGTTGGGAACTAAGGAAAACAGAAAGATTTGTGCGTAGATCTGTTGTTGTAGTGCACAATACTCTACTTGACTTGTGAAGCTCCGTGCTAAGAAAATAAGTCTGATCTGAAGAAAAGAGGTAAGATCTTAAAGCTTTGTGCTATGATAAAGGTAAGATAAGTGGAAATTTTTGTTTTGAAATAATGGATCTAGGTATGTTTGATAGATTTGGTCCTAGTCTGAAAACTAGGGCACATCTAGAAGAAAGAAGATATGATATGAATAGATCTGATAAAAATAGTGAAAAATATGTTATCCCTATGCATAGAAAGAATTGTTGGACTAACAAGTGGATGCAGGATCCTAGAAAGAATTTTTTGCAAGTCCATCACTGTGATCCCAGTGCGCAATACAGGAAGGGTTGGGGATCGTTTAATAAAAAGAGAGGATTGACTCTTTGTTATAATTGTAGAAGATCGGGACATCTTGCTAAGGAATTCCCTAGTAGAAGTCCTATTTGCATTTGTTGTAAATCTACTGGACATGAAGTTTTGTATTTCCCTAGAATGATTGCTAAAGTTGAAAAGATGAACATGAGACAAGAAAACCCTGGGGAAGGCCAAGAGACTAAGAATATGCTAAAGAACAAGAAAGAATCAGAGGATATATTATTTCAGATGAAAGAAATAGTGAATGATCACAGAGATATCAGTTTATCAGAGATTTTAAAAGAGAAAGAGTGCATAGAAGAAAGAATAGGAGACTTTGACATAGACTGTGTATTGGATGCAGAAACACAGGTGAACATTATGACAAAAAGTACTTGGGAAATCTTAGGAAATCCTGCTATGGTTCCTTCACTGGGAGGAATAGGATTGTTTAAAGGAAAGATGATAACTCTATGTGGAAGACTTACCCATGTACCTATGATTTCTCATGGAGAATCGACAAAAGAAGAATTCAAGATCATTAAGTTTATTGAGAACAACGAACCCCTTGCACTTTTGTTAGGAAGGACTTGGATTGAGACAGAGTAGATCCAAAGGAAACAAGAAGAGGAAGCTCTAGAACAGAAAAAACAATAATTAAGGGATTTCATGGCTAGGAGAATAACGTGCTTACTAGAAGAACAGGAGGACAAGTGGAAGCAACTGAGGGCCAGAGACCTAGCTGTCGAAGTTGAAATAACGGAAGAAGACTTAGGGAGCTTATCCATACAGGAGAGTAGAGCACCTACTCCAGAAATAGTAAGAAAAGAAGTATTATCCTCGAACACTATGAAATATCCTCAACAGTGAGAAGTTACTATTCCAAGAGGAGATAAGAACAAGAATGGAAAGAGGAATCGAGAGATGCAGATCACATGAAAGAAAGCTAGAAAACTCAGTAAGAAGAAAGCAAATCTAGAAAAATTGCAAGAGGTTCTAGAGAGGACTTCTCAGAAGGAAGGCTTGCAAAACTTGAATTTCATCAGAATAGCAGGACAGTGCAGATTGGTACTTCACCACCACGAAGAAATATGACCGTTGGAAGCGTCTCGACCATTAGCACGATGCACCAGAATGACTAGAAACACAGTTATTGCTGGAACGTTCGCCATTGGACCATTGGGACCGCGCTATAATGGATGGAATTGCATTGATTGAGGAATTCCTACCTGTTGGAAGAGTCTGTTATGACGTTGTCTATTTATCCCATCAAGCATTGCACCAAGTACACTTTTTCCAATTGTGATTATTCGAGCCCACAAGGAGTTGAATATTACCGTGTTGTGCTTATTGAGACCTCGCCATCTGTTATGTTGCCTTGATTATTTGTTCACCAACCTAAGATATCAGATCTTGAGCATGTATGTCGGGTGACTTTAGCGCAGTAGAGAAATCTATCGAAGAGATTTGCATACACCTCATGGTTGAGAAGGTCATGTCCACAGGATCACAAGCTTCATCGACAAGAGGAGTGCAAGCATCCCCATCGACTGCATGTCGATCTAGACCCTCTCGAACTGCGACAGAGAAACGAACCAAGCATCGTGATGACTTGGCGAATGTGAATCTCATCCCATCAATCCTTCCTGACTACATCCCGCCTCTAGCTGGCGCGGTGAGTCGTGACAGCGTGCCGAGGGAATTCGACTACACATTAATCACTGTGTACCTCTTGAAGGGGATATGCCCAGTAGGACCACAATTGGAGAGGATTATGACGTTGAATATCAGTGACTTCAAATTAGGAGACCACAAAAACTATAGAATTCTCACACCACACAATTATTTGACCAAGACAATGGGGAAGAAGTCGAAAATAATCCCCCAACCGTGGACTGTGGACATTGCGAGGTCCACCATTCCTAATGTAATGAAGTTACCAAACTTTGG
>SNQJ01S0108334.1:23936-39331 GCA_010110895.2 Picea sitchensis
CCATGTTTAGGCCCCATTTTCAATGTATAAATAGATATCTAGGCGATGTAAGAAAGTAGTAGTAGTGGATGTTTGTGGCTTAGTGCGGAGCTAGAGGCTTTGTGCATACTATGTGTTAAGACTTGCAGAGCTAAGTGCAAGTGATTGTAAGAAGCTTGTGTGCAGACTGTGTAAGAAGGATTTGTTTTGTGACCTAACTTAGTACGGAGGATCTAGCGAGGTGCATGCAGATCTCCTGTCCTATGTGGATTTGGTTTTGAGGCTCTGTGCATGTAAGGATATTGATAGAAGATAATAAAGAAGACGAAGAGTTGGTGGGCGTAGCCTCATGCTAGGGGTGAACCACATATATCCTGTGTTATGGCTTCTTTGTGTGATTGATGTTATTTATGCCTAGTGTTGTCATATTTATGTATGTTAGATACATCTGATATAGTAGCTTAGTGTTTAGTAATGTGAAGGAATGCTAGATCGACTCTATTTCTATGTGCTAAGTGCTTGGGTGTGTTAGATCTTGTTGAATACTATGTTGTTATGTAATTAGGGTTTTACCTACGATGTGAATAAGGGTTAAATGCTAATGAATGATAACTGCTAAGTGCTTTGTTAAGTATTTTAATCACAGATCTGTGTCCCAACTAGGTTGTAGACACTTGAGTCCTGCAAACCCCCCTACCTCTACCTCGGGTGAGACTTCATTTTCTTCGCAGGTGTTGCCGAAAGGGCCAGTAGTTAGGGTTTTGTTGGTGCGTTATTGAAGCATTGAACCCTAGGTCTACCCCTGTGCCAACATCACCTGTGTAAGTTTGTAAAATATGGGCAACTAGGTTGTCAGCTCGTAGTCAGTCACCAGACAGGTACAATTGACAGTCGGGCAGATCGTAATGTGCAAGATAACAAGTCTAAATCCCTTCAAGGGTGTCGAAAAAAATTGGTCTCGAAGAAAACTAAGGATTTCAAACAGATTCGAGGTCCATGAAGCTCTGTAGGAAAATTTGATCGGTACTATTCCTGAGAAATACCCTCAATATACAATCCCCACTACGTTTAGTCTGGCTTTGGAGGGGTTATCTCCTATGCCTTTCCTCACGTGACCTCATGTTTATCCTCTGCATTAGAGGGGGATCCCGGCTAACTGTTATGAAGATGGACTTAAAACACTCCCTATATCAGACTCCAATGTTTGTTTTAAATTGGCCTTGAACATCTAATTCAAGGCCCTAAAAACCCTAAACTAGTCGGTGAACCCTACAAATAGAAAGTCTAATAAATTTTAAGTTAAGCGTTGATTTTAAGGCTTGATTTACACAAAGGGTGTGGTAGTGCAACTCATGGTGTTATGAAGAGACGAATAAGGAAGAGAACTTTAAAGCATTTGAAAACAAAAAGATACTTTGAAATTAAAGCTAATCTTGTAAAAACTCTTTGTAAAATTCAACTTTTCTAATCAATATTTCAAGATATTGTAAATGAAGAAATCTTAAAACTTTCTTTTGTTTGACTAAGCAAAACTACTTGTATTTTAGGAAATCAAAAGAACTTTGAAATGAAGACTCTTTTTCTTCTGCAAACAACCTTGACTACTTTACCAAACTAAATGCAAGAAAATAAATTATTTTTATTTTATTTTTCAAACTGTTGTAACAAGAAAAAATGAAGTAATTTTTTTTTTCATTTTTCAAAGCAAGAAACAGGAACAAAGAGAAAACTGAAAACAAGATTGGTAAAGACCCTAAGCCAACTGCGGATCGCAGGGATTCAACCAAGAAACCAAAAGGAGGATCTAAAACTTGACAGCTTTCTCTAAACCTTTTAGGGAAAACAAAATAAAACTAAGAAACAAATTAACCAAAACTTTAACCCAAGCTATGGCTAAAGATAGAGACTCTAACTGGTTCAAGAAAGTCTTGAGAAGTATGAAATTCTATCAGGAAAGAGACAAACTCTCTCTTTGTTAAAAAAACACTTTCAAGACACAGAGACACAGTATGTTGCATCAACATCCTGCGTATGTACTTGGGTTGTCTATTGTGCAGAGTGCGTATGTACATGAGCTGACCCAAAACATGAGACTTTTCAAAAATAAAAATACAAGGTAGACTAACAGGGCAGGGAAAGTTTGTATTCACCTTGCAAGTGACCAGAAACCCTTAAAAAGACTTAGTAAACTTGACTGAAACTCAACAGTAAATCAAGAATCSAATCAACAACCCAAAAAACCTCCCTAAAAACCCTAGAGATACTCCCCARTGGAGTCGYCAATTCTTCTAGCGGGAAAATCCCCCTATAACTATACCGTGGTTTAAATTATAGATAGAGAAAATGACTCCCTAAAAGTCAATCTAATTTCTACACTACCCCAAACATACCAAAATAGTTGAACAGAAAGCAATGAAAGWGTAGATCAGAAACCATACCTTTTATCCAATGTTTGGTGATGATCTCCTMAAGCTTTGTAGCTCCCAAGGCTGCAAGTCTCCTCCCAAAGATAACCTGCATCCAAAACTAGGAAGACAAGGCTACAAGAATGCTATTTCTATTCATAAATTAGGGTTAGATATCAATTTTYATGTATAAATCAAAGAAAAGACATAAAACATCATCATTTGGGATAGGGAAAAGAGATTCTTTTATTCATTAATCAAAGATTGAAGTTTACAATCCTTGCAGCCTGACGCTCCGCGAACCTATTCTGGGCTCCTCTTGACAATGCTCCAAGTGCACCTTAAATAATCCTCTTCTCACAATCTAATGATCACCTCAAAGGGAAGGGAATGGATTGTATGGAAGAAAAAGGGCTAAAGAGGGAATGTTGAGGCAATAACTCACAAAAGGTTGCAAATGCTTAGGCAAGGAAGGGAAGGGAATTTGGGCAGAGTTTCATTGTTCTAATGCTTGATTATGGAATGAGACCCCAAGACATCCTTTTATATGACAAAAGGATGGTTATTTGGTTGGGGGACGGGCTATAGCAGGTGAATTGGTTGGGAAACCTCCAATAGCCCGTAAATTCCATAGAGTTCCTTACAACTTTTTAATTTTTGCAACTTTTGGAGGTATACATGAGTTGTTTAGTGTGCATAAAGAGTATGTATGTGGATGGTCTATCATGCAGAAATCATATGTACGCGAGAATTAGTGCAGCAGGATGCATACATGCTCTAAAAAAATGTTTTTTAAATAGAATTCCTCAACAATGATTTGGAAAATTATGCAAGTAAGAAGGACAATGCCATGTATGCATGAGTAGGGAATTTTAGGGCTATAACACCATTGGATTGAGTTACTCGAGGACTAATATCAATGATACGTGATGACAAAGTATGATATGACATGTGTGATAGGGTGTTGGGTCCTCAATCATTGGGGTTGGCATGTCTTGGTGAACAAAATCTATCGATGAGACAACATGTTGTGTTTTTTATGGAACCTAAGCATGTTGAAGAGGTGAATTGGAAGGTGGATCCAATTACCACACTGAAATATTAAGGGTACGATTAGGCAAAGTGAGGGTATCCATGATCGGGGTACTAAAGATCCCAGGAGTAGGGAACAAGAAAGGTACATGACCGAAGGGATAATGTGGATGGGGATGAGACATACCTGGTAGGGGCATGGAGGATGTAGGTGTGCATGGTCTAGTAGAGGGTTGTGGGTTTGATCCTGTTGGTCCATGGTTGGATGACACCATACAAACGTGAGAGGAACTAGGTGCAGTGACTGCTAGAGGTGGTCCTTAGTATGCACCCAACAAGTGAGAGTCTTTGTAGACTCCAGGGAAAATGTCATTGACAGGGGTAGTAGTCTGGTCTCCTCCTAAGGAAGAAACCACATTGTCAGGATGAAGTTGGGCCTGAGGGTCATGGTAAGTGAATTGATCGATGGTTGTGATTTTCCCATTATGGGGGGAAATCATATTACAAAAAACTGATGATGCCACAACCTTCATGTCATACATGAAGCTACGTCCTAACAAGAGGTTTTAATCTAGAGGGGCATCGATAACATCAACATTGACATGGAATTATTTTCCCCCTAGTTTTATAGGATATTTATGATAAATTCCCTAGGGTTGGAAAGGTTGACCATCATATGCTCAGAGGGATATTGTATATGGGAAAAGGGTAGGGGAGCCTATCTACTTCCATACCTGAGCAGACGCAATGCATGTGGATGCACCTTCATCAACATCACAATGGTGGATGTTTTAATTGTTGATGGTCACTGGGATATGGAAAGCAGCAGAAGAGGGAAAAGGCTCATCTTGATCACTATCGAAGGTGATCATGTGATCATTTGAAGGGTGAACAACTCCTAAGGAAATAAGCAAGGCCTTCTTTTGTGCAGGGAATGTTTGAAGGACATCGAGGGCTAACATGGCAGTGGGAGCCTGGGCTAGGTCATCGAGGTTTCCTTTCCATGAAGGTGAACAACATTCCATTGAAGAGAAACCTTTAGGACCTTCGAAGGGATCTCGGTAGATGGTCGAGGGATATGTAAATTCCTTGTGGTGGGCGAAGGAGGACCAGAGGGCATAGTTGGTTTTGTATCGAGGGGCATACCGTACTGATGAGATTGAGTAGTGATATTCACGTCGGTTTCATCCAACATGAGAATTTGGTCAGTACCATTACCAAATGGGTGAGGGGCAGGGGAAAGGGAAAGAGGAGGGGGGGAAGAAGTGGTCACCAATCCTTGGTTGAGGAAATGGTTCTGCAACATAGTCGGTTGTGACGAGGATGGAGAGGATGGTTGGGTATTGTCTCATTAAGTAGCCTTAGAGGGGTTGGTTTGTCCTCTTCTTGGGCATTGAGTTGGTTCCTTGGATTTGATTGGTGTTAGGATGGTTTTCCCCCAGTGTTGGGGGTTGGGTTTTGGGCTCCCTAGGGTCCCTAGTTATGATTTTTTTGCTTCCCTTTCCTTTTGTTGTTCCTCTTGTTCTGATTAGGAGGAAGGGGAGAATTATGCTATGCATACACTTTTCCTTATGGAGGAGGTGTAGGTGAACTAACATGGGTAGGGGGCACACTTGCAGGTGGGGCAGTTGTTGCTAGTGGTGGACCAGGAAAAATATAGTAAGGATTCATGGTAGCCCCACAAGAGGGATTCCCACACAGAGGACCCTGACCATGATAATGTGAATGATCATGGGGTATATGGTAGGATGTACTCACACTCACCTGAGATGAGGCATTAGACTAGTTCGTAGGTGGGGTCGGGTATCCATAAGGAGTGGGGGACCCACCATAAGGGAAGTCATATCCACTAGGTCCAAGTAGTGGTTGTGGACATGTGGGAGAGACAGAGCGAATGCGACCATCGATGACATGGGAGGTTCCAGGAGTGGTTGGTGCTAGGTTAAGAAAATGACACCTTTTTGCCACCAGTTCTTATCATTCTATCCATTTTCTTCATGTCATCCATACCCTTTTTTACAACCATCATTGTCCAATATATTATATTTTGGCTCAGGTATGCTAAATTCATATGTTTCTTCAATTTATTGAGTCTTACCTGCATTTGAGAAGGATAATAGTTGTTTTGTGTATTTATTGACAAAGAGTTAAGAAATTCCTATAGGTTGATTGGTTGCTAAAGGAGTTGATACTCTGACAATTAGGAAGTTTTTACTCTTAAAGTGTTGTTACTCTTAACAGGCTTGATGATATTACCGTAGACTGTTGTCGCTCATGCTGATAGTGTCAGCAACAACTTGTTTTTCTCTAGATGACGTGGTTATTCCACAAAGTCATGATTGTTTTAATTATTATGATTATGTTTTGTCACTCCAAAACATGAGGCAACTTGTTTTAGCACAGTCTGTATTTAATTATATTTTTTTATGACCAGTTGTAAAAGATATTGGACATATTCTCAATTTAAGACTTTATTGAATAGCTTGAGAATTGAAATATTCTCAAGGTTGTTCATAAATTTTGCTAAGATTAGTTAAAAATATGGAGTCTTTAAAAACAAAGCATCTCTGCTCCCGGAACTACTTTAATTTTTTATCAGTCGGTCTGGCGGATGAGGAGCAACTTTACTATCCGTAATTCCCGATTTTGATTAGTAAATGTTCAGCAATTTGTGGGTTCAATTCATGAGACATTGAGTTAAATTGTAGTTTATGAACCTTCTCCAACCCCCTGTTAAGGAGGAAGGGCCCTCCTCTTTAGAAAGGTTTGTTGTTGTTGTATTAGTAATTAGAGTTACTTCATTTGGTTTGTTGATTAGTTTTGTGCTTGTTATTATGTAGTTATTGTCTCAAATATATTGTTGTTACTGCATTTTACTCATTGAAGATTGTTATTGCGGTTAATTACAATTGATTGTGAGTAGTTTGATACAAATGCAGGTTGTTGTTACTCCATATTAACCATTGCATTATTGTTAATTATATGTGGTTTACATTATCGTTGTTGTTACAATATTACTGTGTGGATTTGATTAATTCTAGATGACCTTACATTAATGAATCTGTGAGATTTCAGGTAGATCTGGAGTGTTTATGCTATTCAATTATTTCATAGAATATCCCTTATATTGGATTGAGAATATTAGTCGATCCATAAATTTACTTTGTTTCAGCAAGGTGTGTTTCCTTTAAGCCGAGTGATTCCTTTCTGCAAGGAGTGGATTTGTTTATTCATGTAAGAGAGGAGGTTTGAATATTAAAAGTGTTGTTATTTATTCAAGCATGACTTTAATTTTAGTGGTGTGATTTCATTCTTAGCAAGTGTGTAATGTGTTTACATTCAAGCAAGTTTGTTTTATTTCCATCAAGTGCAAAGTGTTTACATCCAAGCAAGTGTGTGATTTAGTTTGCAACATGTGATTAATCCTTGAATTTTGTTTCCAAAAAGGTGTGTTTCTTGCTTGAGATTTCATATCAATAAACAATCATTGTCAGATAAGGAATTGTTTCCTGCATATATCTTACACAATAACCTTGAAATAAAATATGTATCCCTAGTTGATAATTAATGTATTGAGTGATTGATTTGTTTTAATAGACAATTAAATCTCCAATAGTTGGTTCACCTTATCAGGAATGAGGGGAATAGGGGAGGATGGTACATATATACCCAGACTCGGCATAAATCAATTCATATTGTTGGGCCTTATGTATGGCCTCTTCCTCATTCCGGGGAAATGTCATGGTGACATCCTTGGCGATGGGAGGAAGGAGGGACTTCAAGAACAAATCCTTGAGGAAAATGTCATCTAGCTTGGGTCTTCACAAGACGGGTCATGTGTTCCCTTCATGGATGTGGTCCGAGATGTGGGTGGCAGTGGTTTGGTGACAGGAAGTAAGGATTTTGATCCCCAGGTCATGGCGAATAGGAAATTGGAAGAAGGTAAAAAATACCTTCACAATAGACTCAAAGGTCTAGTGAGAGTTCCCTGGATGATCTATTTACCAATTTGCAACAACACCCATAAAGGTTCTCTGGAAAAGATAGAGCCTAATGGATTCCTTCATGATGGAGTTCGAGGAACACCATAGGTGGAAGGACATCACGTGGTTTGAAGGGTCTTCTCCTGACTTTCCCTCAAACTTGGAGATGTTGGAGGGAAACTTGGTGGGAATGGGGGTGCAGTTAGGATCATGGTGAATGGGATCGTTGATCAACTGGTTTAGGTCAGGTATACTCAAATCATCCATGAAAGGAAAGAAGGTTGAGGTAGTTCTGGCCATGGGGGAACTAGGAGAAGATGGTCTTGGTGAAGGAAGTATAGGGTGATAAGTGGTACCAATACCTCGCAATGGGAACAAGGGTTCTAACTCTAAGGAGATAGAAATAGAAGGGGGACTAAGGTGGGCCTTGCCTCATTGGATGGAGACAAGGGCACATCGGATGGGAAACTTGGGACGGAGGCATTTCAGCCTATGGGACTATCTCTTTAAGGGAGAAATGGTGTCCAAGATTAGTTTTGAGTTTTAAACTTGTTTCAGTGGTTTTGGTTTGCAATATGTTTTGGTGTGCTAATGAGTTTGTGTATTTGAGTTCAATTTCTTAAAAGTAAATTATCGATGGCATAAAATAAAATGCTAAAAGTAAAGAACTTTTTGAAAAGAAAGTACAATAAAATCATAAATTCTTATGGACACAAGAAATCCAAATCAAAAGGGTGAAGATATATCTTTTCCTTTTGAAATATAGAAGAAGTGATGCATGTGCAATAAGGAATCTAAAATCCAAACTTTTCTTTCCAAAAAATGCAGCTAAATTGCAAAGGTGAATCCCTATTGGCAAGTAAAAAGAAAAGGACTAAATTTCCTTTCTCTTCACTAAGGTATTTTGTATGCAACTACAAGCTACTCAAGGTTTTGAAACACAAATCAAATGGTAGCCAATGGCTATATCAAATAGCAAAGAACTATGTGTAATCAAATCAAATCTATGGTCCTACCCTATATGATTATTTATTGTTCTTTTGGATGCATTTAAGATGGTATGAAAAGAAAGAAAACAAAATAAGAGAAGGACAACAATCAAGTGGTAGAACTACAACCTAATTACAACAACAAACAGGGACCCAAACCCTCAAGAAACCCCTTAAGGAAAAGGGATCAAAACCCCTTTGGGGTTGTTCCATGGTTCCTAGGGTATAGTTAGGGTTTTAAAACCACCTAACAAACTATCAAACCAAGGGAACATGCATGCCCTAAATAGCAATTACAACAAGCAAATAAAACATTAGAAATAAAGAAAAATTCAAAAAATAACCAATGCGGAAAAATACCTGGAAAAGCGTGATGAGGTTTAACCCTTCTTGAAAAATGGCTCCAATATGAAGTGTCAAATATAAAAAATCTAAAGGTACCCTTTTCAATACCTCGGAAATAGGAATCCAACGATGTAAACAGTTCATATATCAAAGTTTGTATGAGCCTGCACCAGCAAAAACAAAATTATGTTAGGTAGTGATGAAAAAAACCTTGATTCTTGCATTGACCAATGGTAGAAAACTGTCTCTTTTCTACTTTGACCAGTGGCAAAAAAGAGGGAAAAAAGTGTGTTGGCCAATGTTGAAATAGGGGAAAAAAGAGCGTTGGGAAAAATGTTCCAAAGAAGAGTTGTGGCCTTGGCTCCAAGGGTTTTCTGAGTGGATTTCCAACACTTTTAACCTACAAAATAGAATAGAAACTTACACGATGGTAAAAACCCACAAAAAACTCAATAAAACCCTATTAAAATGACAGAAAAAAAAATGTGTACCATACACCCATAACCAATGGTCATGGGTAAAACTTAGATCCCCAATGGAGTCGCCATTTTGTTGGTGCAAATATGAAACAAGGGTGAGCATATATGCAAACTTTGTGGTTGTATTAAAGCTACAAACAAAAGTGGGTGAGAACAAAAGAAACCCTAGTTCTCTAGTGATTAAATTCATTTAGGTCTATGTTATTCATAAATAAAAAATGCAAGCAAATAGAAAAGATACTTGGATAACACAAGATGATGTATAATACCCAAATAACCAGAGTACAAAATAAACAACATCTATGAATAAACCAATGAAAACAAATGTCTCCTAGTGGCCTCTTTGTGGGAGGGTTCTTCTTTCTTTCCCGGATGTATGGTAGCATTGGTTAGACTCTCCTCTTGGGTGAAAGTAACTATGGTGAGATGAAGCTAAAAGATCAATGGAAATTTCAGCAACATCTCTGTATTCTCATGGAAAATCCCTATAAAAATGGTATGGATATCTTTATTGTATAGGAAAAATAGTGGTTGTCCTTGATATGGTCAAAATAATAAAATATTATATTTAACCAAATCAATTTTAACCATTAATTTGAATAAAACAAAGAGGGGGAAATGCATAAATGGGGATTATGACTTTAATTAAGTTGAAAAACTTAGGAAAAGGGTGTTTTCCTAAGTTATGCAAGGGAATAGTGGTGTGAAAGTATGTATGACAAGGGATACATGGACTATGATGATGCATATCAGTAATACTAAGCTTTTTGGGCTAGGTGTGCGAATAAATGGTGATAACAGACAGTGATGCACATCGATGTATAATGTTCAACGACACTGGAGCACTTTTATCGGTGCTTGTTATTTTTATTATAACGTATGATGATACTTTTGAACATTGAAGCACTAGTGCGTTATTGTTTATGTGTGCATCGATGTGTATGTACCTTAAAGGTGCACCGATAAAAAAAATCTCTGCAAAAACCTCTGGTCGCTCGCCTTCGCTAACAACCTCCATTATAAACAGAGAAGGGATAGATTTTTTTGGGAGGTTCCATAAAAGCCTTTGCAAGAAGGTGTTCTCCTTGTAGTGAGGGTTGAAATCATAGTTGTTGAAGAAACGAATGGCATATGGTGTAGTTCCAACACAATGGAGGTCAGCGACAGTGACATGGAGCCGAGGAAGGCCACCCTCTTAGGTTTTCAAAGCAACCTCCAAGCTATTTAAACTTAGAAAAACACTTACAAGGGCCCAAGCATCACTCCAATAAACTAATTCCATTTTAGGGATGAGAGGGAAAACTCCCAAACCAAGGATGATATTGACCGTTAGTTATTCGAGTTGTGACCATAGGAGAATGGAGAGAAATCATATATGATTGAGAAGAGAAATAACTAACGTGGGAATGTGGAAGATTCATTCTTATAAAAAAGTAGATAAAGGGGTAGGTCATACAAAAGCAAAGTTTGCTATATGCCTAAGAGCTTGTTTTGTTTCCTATACCTGTATTTTGCAATCTATCACTAAGTGCTAATATAATGCTAAGTTATTTAATCTTTTCTTAGTGTGGGCCTTGCCCAAATCCATATTTACATCATGCATGGACTTCAAACTTGGGAGAAAGCTAGAAGATTGGCTAAGAATGTGCCAAGTTGAGAGAAAAAGGTGAAAGTCAAGATGAAAAGGACATTGAAGTCTGGAAAGCAAACTTTGACTCATTTAGACTCCTTTTTCTTTGTATGCTAGTTTGTGATTTGGTCCTATGCAAGGAGCATAGGAGTATCTTATGGAGAATAATGAAGGAATATGGAAGGAGTCTCATCTTTGGATTTGAATAAGGATCGTATAATAAGAAGTGTATCATAGTTAAATGGACATGAATTTGCTTGGAGAGGTGGTGGTAGTAAACGGTGCATTCCTTGTAGATTTGTCGAAGGAAGTTGTGTATTAAATGCACGAATACCCAAATATTTGAGTGCTTCAAGAAGAATAACATAAAATAGGAGGTTTACAAAAGAAAATCAAAAAGTTTGAAAAATTGCCCAAACTAAGAGCCAAATCCAACAATATCATCTCAATTGAGAAGGTTTAGGCAACTAGCATAAATATAAACTAGCCGATGTACGACTTTGAAGAATTGGAAAAATTGCAACTCATTGGAAAGAATTATCCTAAGTCCGACTTTGAAGAATTGGAAAAATTGCAACTCATTGGAAAGAGTGGAGTATTAATGGTGAAAAATACATAAATTAATGCAAATTGATTACTGATAACCCTTGCTCAAGACAAGCAGGTACTAATAAGTATGCCTCTTTGAAACAACTTTCAAAAAGAGCTCTATTAGTTAACGACAATTATTCGTTGATGGAGCCCATTTTTACTCATAGAACAAATTTAATGTGATGTATTAATTTTTTTATCTTTCCAAAAATAAGTTTAATATTATTTTTATCTTTCCTTTTAAATTTCAATATTATTGTCAAGTTTTACTGGCTCAATCGGTTAAGGTGTGGGTTTTGATTGATAGGCAACCCGATTTCAATACCCTTATGGTGAGTTTAGTCGGGAGGATACACCCAAAAAATCCAGCCATGTTAAGGGTTGAGGCTCAGGCTGAGTGCGATCCCTAGGTGATTTTGATGACTTAGATACCCCTGGGTTGTAGTTTCTTAGCCAATGATTAAAAATTATGGCCAGACACATTACGAACACATTTCTAACAAACAAATAAAAAATTTAATATTCTTATTTTTTTAAATAATATTAATAATATATTAAATTATGATATACCGGTTGTGACCAACATACTTTTTTTTCCAAGAGAAAATTTTCACAATTATATTAATATAAATATAATTTTTACATCCACGGTGCACCTTTTCTCTTGTAATACAAAAACTATTCATGGAATAATAAAAGACTGGACATCCAGTACAAAAAATCCAAAACATAACATGGATTTAAATCTCAAATCCGAGATAGACTTTGAGATACAAAAGTAAAAACAAACTAAAAATAATGGCAGAGATAATCCCTTATCCCAGAGATACAAAAACTCTCCCCTACTGCTTGATGGATTACAAAAAATGATCCAGAGAAAGAGGAAAAAAAAATAGTCACTAATAGATCCTTATGTGTCGAGGAGGCCCTTCCTCGCCATTAGACCAGGAGGAAAGCGAGATAATTCCCTCAGGAGCTATTAATGCATATTTAGATAGTCTATCCGCTTCTTTGTTTAATTCACAGTAGATGTGGAAAAATTGCAAATCCTCGAAACTTCTATTTAGCACCCTAAAAAATTTCTTCCAGCCTTCTAAGGAGCTTACAGGGAGCTCGCCTTTTAAATTTATCCAGTCTATGATCACCTTTGAGTCTCCCAGGATCTGTAATTTGTTGAGTGATAAAATATTTTCAATATAGAGAGTAGTCCATGCCCCAATCAACTTTACCTTAGTATTAGATCCTATGCCACAATTGAAATACCATTTGTAAGCCATCCTTGTAGATTTTCGAAGGATTCCTCCCGCTCCACTGCATGTGCCATTAGACTTGGCAACACCATCAAAACTAGCCAGGAGATACTCTAAAGGGAGCATTAATCTGTTTGATTTGAGCGACAAAGAGACCTGCTTTTCCACCGGGGTATGAAGAGCACCAAAAGATCTGATAATGACCTTGTTAACTAATGGGGCCTTTCCTTCAAAAATAGATGTGTTCCTTTCTATCCAAATGAACCAGTAGGTTAAAGATGCTAGGCTACAAGGAACCGACTTGTTATTTCTCCATTTTGTTACACAGTCTTCAAAATCAGTTCCAATCCATGAATGGTTGTATTGTCTACTTGAAATAATATGATGCCAAACACTTTTCGTAAATGCACAGTGGATAAACAAATGGTTAACATCTTCATTTGCTTCTTTGCAAAGATAACAACGCCTAGGCCCCTGCCATCCTTTTAGTTGAAGTATTTGCCACGTTAATACTTTTTTTTCAGCCACAAGCCAAAAGAACAATTTTATTTTCATCTGAATGTTCCAGGACCAGAAGCTTTTATGCCACCCTGTAGCCACCTATAAATTATGAGTGGAAGATAAAGTTGTATAGACATTTTTGGTAGTCAAGTAACCAGAAGAATCCCCTCCTGTCCATAAAAACGTGTCCTCGTTATTTGATAGTGTTACTCCCATAGATAGGAGTGCCCGATGATACCTGTCCCACTCCTCTGCCAAGTTACCTACAAGAGCCAGGTCCTCACTGCTCAACCAAGTAGGCATAAAAATCTCATGATACTGTGGCCTCCTAGCCTGAGCAAGGGCTGAACCACCCTTTTGATTGAGTGTATTTAATAAAGAAGCTGATAAAATTGATGTCTCTCCTATACCCAGTATTCTGTCCATGCCTAAGTCGATTAGGTGACCAGATCCAGGCTTCCAACTGAGCCAATTAATAATCAACGGAACCACTTTTAAAAGATTGTTCCAGACTTTGGACATCGAATGATGTTTGAAAGTCATCGATCGAATCTAGTTTTGAACAGACATGTGGGAGAGGTACTTCTCCTTTAAAACCGTTTTCCAAAGACCATTCTATGTTAAAACTATCTAGAGCATTGATGTGGCTACTGCTTTGCTGAAAGAGTAAATATTTAAAATTCCCCATCCCCCCATCCTTTTTGGGCGAGCTAAGGTCTCCCAATGACATAGGTGAAAATGATTAGTATCAACACTTCCATTCCAAAGAAATTTATACAACAAACTTTGTAATTTATGAAGAATAGACAGAGGAACTGATGTCAGAGAGAACCAGTAAACTGGTTGACTCTCCAGCACAGCTTTACATAAGGTGAACCTGCCCCCCAATGACAACCATCTGTAGATCCAATGTATGATTCTCTTTTCTACTTTGTTAATAAGACAAAACCGGTCTTTCAATTTTTGAATTCCTTCTTTTAGATAACATCCTAGATATTTAAATCCCTCTGTAAGATCCGAAAAGTTATATGGAATGCATAGCTTGAAAGCATCAAGTTTCGTCTTTGATAGACCCAAATAATGCACAGTAGACTTAGTAGGATTCACCTTTAGATTCCAAGGAAAAAAAAATTATAAGCTCCAAGATCATTGTCCATTCTTGCACCGATGCACGAGTTAGAATTAAAATATCATCAACAAACAAGAGATGTAGAATTTTAGTGAGTCTGGACACTTCAATTCCAGTTAAGGAGCCATCTCTTTGTCTAGAATTAATCAGCAAACTTAGACTCTCCATCACCAAGATGAACAAGAGGGGAGATAACGGACATCCCTGTCGAAGGCCATGCCCACTTTTGAAAAAATTGGTGGACTTTCCATTAACCAAAACAACAAAAGAAGCTAAGTTCACGTAGGACATAATCTAGTTGGTCACCGACATGCCAAAACCACCCTGAATTAAAATCAATCTCAGAAAATCCCAGTTCACAAAGTCGTAAGCTTTTTGGAGGTTGAGCTTTAGGATCAACGCTTTTTTCTTTTTCTTTTTTATACTGTGTGTTTTGGATCATGTTGTCATTGATGCCAATGGTTTGATTGATTGATGTCAAAGGATTGATTGATAGATGATTGATGTAATATAATATGTATTTTCCTTGATGAGAATGCATAGATGAAGATGGATCAATGAGTTGTCATTGATACATGATGAAGATGGATCGTTGTGGTTTCATTGGTATATGATGAATTGTTGTAAAAATGTATAGATGACTCATTATTGTCTTATCATGATTGATAAGGTGCACAAATGGATGAACTCCAAAGTGGTCCCCTTATGGTGAAAGCCCTCACGGGAAGACGCTTTGTGGATTGAGTTATCCTAGAAGAATGGTTGGAGGACCCTTGGTATCATCATTTTCTTATCATTATTGATAAGGTGCACAAATGGATGAACTCCAAAGTGGTCCCCTTATGGTGAAAACCCTCACGGGAAGATGCTTTGCAGATTGAGTTATAGTAGAAGAATGGTTGGAGGACCCATGCTTGTATGTGGACTAACGAGATGAAGATCAAGGAAATTTTTGGTGAAACTATCCTAGATGGATAGTGCTTGTCATTCCATTTTCGGTGGTATGTGGAATGTCACATAACTCCTCATGGTTTGAGAGTTATGGCCTTACGAAGATGAAGGACCCCCACATGAAGGCTTGA
>SNQJ01S0108335.1:0-13760 GCA_010110895.2 Picea sitchensis
AATGTGATTTTGAAAACATTTCAAGTGAAGATAAAGAATCAAGTGATAATAGCACAAAGGAAGATCTTGAAGACATTTCAAATAAAAACAAAGAAGTATGTGTTGATATTGGCAAAAAGGAAGATCATGAGGATATTTCAAATCGAAGATTTCAGGGTTCAACGAAGTTTGACAAAATTCAGTGTATTGACAGCCGAGCTCACATTGATCTTGAGATCAATGGTCAAAATTCATCATGGATTTGGTCAGAAATCTCTAGGTTAAATGAGCTCGGCAATGCGAAAGGAATTTTCTCATTTGCCAATGGAGATTTTCATATTTCAGTGAAATTCGACGAAGTGGGAACAAAACGTAGCTCACAAAAAATCGTCGACCATCGAGAGAATTTTTTGCTAATCGTCGATAGATACTTTTTCATTGATCTTCGATATATACTTTTTCATTAATCTTCGATATATACTTTTTCATTGATTGTCAATAGAAGGTTTTCGACTGATTGTTGATAGATACTTTTTCACCGATCACTGATAGAAGGTTTTCGACCGATCATCAACATATACTTTTTGTCGATCGCTGATAGAAGGTTTTTGACCGATTGTCAATAAACACCTTTTTGTTGACAATGAATAGAAGGTTTTTAGCCGATCGCTGATGTATAGTTTTTTGTCGATTGCCAATAGAAGGTTTTCAATCGATTGTTTTTAGGTACATTTTTGCCGATTGTCAATCGCGGATGGAGTTTTTTTGAGGTTTCCGAAAAAGTGGAGTATTTCCAAGATCGTCGATACAAAGTATTTCACCGACCGTCGATAAGAGAAATATTTGGATTATAGATGAAGGGAAAGGAGGATGACAACATGGTTGAATTAGGGGATGATATATGGACATTAGCATCCACATGCCATGTCATGTCAACCAAATGGCCACATTAGCAAAGATGGTAGTTTTATAAAAAAAGTCTGGAGACAAAAACTTGTTTTGGACATAACATGAGTAGAAAAGGTTAGAATTAGATGAAATTCAAGGGGTATGTCTACAATGATGAGGGATATGAAATTGTTCGTGAGGGCCATGGGCCAATTCTGCTCGAGGATACCCAATTGGGATTTTGGAAAAATTCAAAATGGTTTTGAGCGGGGATGCAAAAACAAGGCAAAATTCACTATTCCTGGACACTTTTTGGGAATTTTTGAAATCTTTATAGGAAAAGGGACCCTAGATCATAAATATGGAAAAATTTATTTACTCAAGATTTTACATAATCATTAATCCAAACAACTTTGTCTTGAGAAAATTTTCATAGTTTTGCTTTGTTTGAGAGATGACCAATTTTGGAGAATTTAATGTAAAAGTACAAAGTTGTCAATTCCATATTTATACAGAATTTGACTGAAGTATTAAATTTCGAAATATGAAAGTTGTTGTGTATTTCCAATAATAAAACCTATCTACGCATGATACAATTTTTTTTTTTTCTGATTCCTAACCAATTTTCTTCTACAGATGGTAGAAAATGACCTTTCAACTAAATTGTAGCAGTGAGAATAGGGCATAATTGAGTGGAAAGGGAAAAATTCAAAAAGTTATAATTTTTCGCTCAAACCTTAGAATGAGGCATGAGTACATTTGTTGGAAAGATGATTCAGAGGGGAATGTGTCTAAAGAATCAAAATTTGAACCAATGCATCTGTTTCTTCATAAATTGAGATGAAGACTGACCCATTGCCTAATTAATGAAATATTTTACAGTATGCATAATTCTAACAATAATTGTTGCATGTACATTTTTGCAAAATTAGAGGTACATGAAGGACACAAATCAAGTTTATTAATGAGTTTTAAAGATATGGATGATGCACAAGGTTCTTATAACCCATGGAGATGAAATTTGAAGATTAAATATAAGCCCGAGAAATGCAAAAATAGAGTCCAATGGACAAAGAAACAGAGTGGACCTTGTAGATTAAATGAAGAGCTTGCAGAGGGAAGTGCAAAACTATAGAGTAGATAATGAAAGGTTGAAAAGATATCCATAGGAGTAGAACCAAATTAATTATTAGTTGCTATAGAATCTGAATAATCTACAAGGGAAAGTAAAAAAGGAGTCCATCCTAAGACATGAAACCAGTGTAGGGCATGCTAAATAAGACATATATCATGGTAGGAGGGATGACTACAGAGAGCCAAGGCACTCATGAAGTGTTAGTAGGAATCACCATTCATCTAGACATTCAACTAGAAGAGCACCCACGTTTTCAGAATCAAAGAGCATCCCAAGTAGGTCTCTTTTTAGACATCAAAGGAGAAGGCTCAAATTAGATATTTCGCAAGGAGAGATCAAGAGGATCAAGCCTGCAACATTTGATGGAGAGAAAAAGAAGGGTGAAGAAGCAGAAGCATGGTTGTTGAGCACGAGAAAATGATTTTAGTTGCACAATTGTTCATCAAATATGGAAGCAAAGGTTTCCATATATCATCTCTAGGGGAAATCTTGCATGTGGTGGGACCAATTGAATCAAGTCAAGAATATTGATGAATACAAAATCTCTTGGAAGTATTTTAAAAAATATTTTCAGAAGCAATATGTGTCAGAACATTATTATGACAAGAAGTGACTAAGGTATTTTTCCCCTATAATCTTGGGTCGTGATCACAACATAGCAAGACTAAGTGAAAGAGACAAAAGTCTCCCCCCAAAGACTAGCACACAAAAACTAAGGAAAATAACTACCTAAATTAGGAGAAAGTAGGGATAGAGAGAAGAAAAGAAGGTGCACCTTGTTCACCCGTTTGATGTCGATACTCGCTCCAATTCGTTGAAGAGCTCCTGATCTTTTGCTGGAATTAGCCTACAAGATAAATACAAAACTAGGGCTATGACGAAATCAGTCATGCAACCAAAAGCATGTGCATGTTATATGTCATATTCAAAGTAAGCATAAAGATAAACATACATTGAAGACAAATCCGGGGGAAAACAAACTCTTTTATTATCAACAAGTGGAAAAGGTAAGTTACAACCTTGTCCAACCTTAGGCACCGTCTTGAAGTCAACTGTCTGGGTTCATCCGGGAACCCTCAATCATCATCTCAACCGATATATAATTCTCTCAATGACTTAGATATGGATAAGGAGATACCCTATAGCCACATAAAAGGAGAAGTAAGCTCTGGAAAAGGAGTTTCCAGACTAAGGGGATGTTGCTCATAGAATTATAGGGAAAGGAGGCTTGTTAGATGCTAGTAACATATATTTGCACCAAGGGACTTCTGTTGTCCTCTTTATCCCTCTATGGTTGTTTATATCTTCCTAAAGAGGTTTGGGGAGTTGAATTTCGTTATGTATGGGCAAGGGTCGTTAGGAAACGATCCCAACCGAAAAAACCACCCGAAAACACGAGATTATTTTATTTTTCACCAAAAATGAGGGCATCCACGGGTTGCAGTGAGGACAATCATGGATGTCCACATGTTGCACTAGGATAAGCCACATATATGCTCCTAAGGCATGTTTTTTAGATATTTTTTGAGAGGATATTTATGGAAAAGTCTAGCAAGCATTGGGACAATGGTTAGGCCATGGCACACATGCATAGGTGTGGCATTTTGTGCTATAACAAGAAGATGCAAGAGTTATTTGAGCTTAAGCTTCAGAACATGACCATAGAGGAGTACGAGAAGAAATTATTGGAAGTCCTAAGGTATGTGTGTTAGGATATTTAGACACTTAGGAGTTAGTTAAGATCAACTTGGTCTAATGCTTCGTTAGGTAAAAACATATTTCTTTAGTATGAATTTGTGGTTAGGTAATCCAACAGTCACAATATGTTTCCAACATAGAGTGATCCGTCATATCATATTCTCCTCAAAATTAATGGCTACATTGATATATGGCCTAACAACAGATTGGTCCATGATCTCTATTTAAAGAGAATGTAGGGTTATTTGCCGATGATTGATTGTGATAAAATCTCTTGTAAATCTCTCTGTAATATTTTTCTTTTGCCCTAATAAATTTCTCCAAGTGGCCACCTTGGTTTGGGTCATGGATGTTTCGCCATAGGGGTTTTACCATATCAAAACATTGGTGTGTTGATGTTTGATCTGGATGTGTGAGTGGTCATTGAAGGTGTTCATCCTCTCTGGGAATACCTTTATTGTCAAACATGGTATCATAGCAAATTTGAAGACCCGGTCCCATTGTATATTGAGATTGTGAAGCCGTGTTGCCACATCTTTAGTTTATACCATTTTCATACATTTCTAGGCAGAGAGGATCGTTCCATTTCATTTAGATCCCTCGTTTCAGTTAGTATGCTTTTCATTTCACTCAGAAAGGTTTATGTTTTCCCAAGATATGACCATTTTAGTCAGATTCAGAGGTATAAAGCTTGAATACACCCTTTTAAATTTTTACAGAGATAATAGTTAGGTTTTATTTTAGTTTTCTGTTTTTATTTCCGGGTTGCTACTCTTTTCTAGTTAGGGGGAGTATCCCCAAGGACAGTTTAGTTAAGGGGAGCAACCTTGGATGGAAAAATACCTTTTCCATTGATGAGAAAGGGGGAGAGATTTATCAGATGCAAAGGTAAAGGTAAAGGGGGAGCATGAGTGACATGACTTCAGTATTGCATCAGAGTGTTTTCCATCAATGCCAAAGAGGGATATTGTTGATTAATTGGGTTGGTTGTCATTGATGTCAAACCTTGAAGAAAGTCTCGTAGCGAATTCTGGTAGCACAATGTTTTGGGTAATGGACCCAAGTTTGTTTGATGGATAATGGTATGATTTTTAATATGTTTACAGGTAAGACTATTCCATATGGATATTACATGTCATGGCATTTCTGGTGGTATGTGGAACGTCACATAACTCCTCACAATTAGGGATTTATGGTCATGTGAAGTTGGAGAAAGGTTTGGGTAATGGACCCAAGTTTGTTTTATGGATAATGGTATGAGTTTTGATATATTTGTAGGTAAGAATATTATATATGGATAGTACATGTCATGCCATTTCCAGTGGTATGTGGAACGTCACATAACTCCTCATGGTTAGAGAGTTATGGCCATGTGAAGTTGGAGAACCCTCGTGAGTCATCTAGAAGCCCCAGAAGGTCAAAGTAGTCAAAGTGGTTTAAGAGATTTTAGAAGGTAAATAATAAATTGAAGTGATGAGTGTACTATAAGTCAAAGTGAATACAATTTAAATAATAAATTTAATAGAGAAATTACTAAGTTTACAAGTGGTTAGAAGTGGGTTAACCCTAAAATAAGGAAAGTGGGTTAAGATGGTTAAAATATAACCCCTTGAGGAAGCTACATGAAAGTATAAATAAGAGGCAAGGCTCTCTCATTTTAATCACACTTGAGAATGTTGAATATCTATAGGTGACTGAGTTAACCAAAGGATATCTAATCTGAATTTCAGAGGGAAGGTGAAGTAAAGAAGGCCGAAATTCAAGGGAGGATAAATTCTTTTGATGATGCTTTCTAAGGTATGTTATTTACAGGTCATCTCACCATTTTCACCATAATTTTTTTTTCTAGAATTATTCAGAATGTGAAATTGGGAGGCCATTGATGAAACATATCCAAGTATATGTGATACAAATTTCAGCTTGTGGGTCGTTGCATTTTTGGAGTTACACGCTGTGGAAAATAAGGTTTATGGCTAGTCCATAAACTAGTCTAAAACATGTGTTTCGGGTAAAAATGTCATAAATTATTCATAACAGATCCAAATTTAGTAAGACCAAATGTATTGGTTAGAGTACAGTCTTTAGTATTCCATGTACAATTTTCAGATCCATACAACAAATATTCCATGCGGGGCATGATCTACATGTTCGCTCTCTAGAATAAGCCAAAATTCAACAAGGTATGCCATTTTTTTCTATAACTCCTTTTCTGGGAGGTTCCATGTAGTGAAGTTTGGAGGTATTGTATAAAATACACTGAATAACAATGTGTACCATTTTTAGATCTTTAATCATTACAAGTACATAGTTATGATTATTTCAAGTTAGGGTTGTTGACTAATCCAAAATTAGTCACGTGAGACTAAATTAAAGTTTGATGAAAATGATAATCTCTTGTTGTTAAAGTTAAGGAAGGTTTGCAGGTATGTGATATTATACACCAGGTCTATTACAGAGTTACAAATCAGATTTGGATGATGAAATTGATGATGGTTTTTTTGTTGAGGTACATGTTGGGTACATGGTTGAGACAAGTAGTTCATGAGTTGACACATACATGAGGTGTATAGTTGATGATATTGGTACATTGGTGCCCCTCGACCAAGTTTTGAGGAAACATTGGTCGGGTTTGACCTCTTTTGGACTTTGACAGGCTGGTCGAAGATGGAGCGCCCATGCGGAGTTGAGATCGCGAGATCTCACTTATTTTGTGGACCCAACAAGGGGTTCATTAGGGTTTTTGTATTAGGGTTTTGGGATGTCGGCCCATGGGTTTACCCATGATTAGGCCTTGTTGTAAGGGATGTAAAAGTATATATAGGAAGGAATGTAATGTAGAAAATAGGGGTGTGCTTAGTGCAAGAAATGTAGTATGTAGCTAAGTGTATAAGTGGCTAAGTGCAGGAGGCAAGTAGTTTTGAGTTTCTTTGTGCAACAAAACATGTATGTAAGGCTCCGTGCTTGAGAGAGAAGTTGGATATGTGCCTTGACCTAATTTTGGGAAGGTGGATATGGCGCTTAGTACGCAGATCACTTGTCTAGTGCGAAGCTTGGCTCTGTGGCTTAGTGCACATGAGTGGATGAATGTAAGAGATTGAAGACTAATAAAGAAGAAGAAGTTGTTTGCCCTCGACCAAGTTTTGAGGAAACATTGGTCGGGTTTGACCTATTTTGGACTTCGACAGGATGGTCGAAGATGCAACGCCCAAGTAGAGCTGAGATCGTGGGATCTCACTTATTTTGTGGACCCAACAAGGGGTTCATTAGGGTTTTGGGATGTCGACCCATGGTTTTACCCATGATTAGGCGTTGTTGTAAGGGATGTAAAAGTATATATAGGAAGGAATGTAATGTAGAAAATGAGGGTGTTCTTAGTGCAAGCAATGTAGTATGTATCTAAGTGCATAAGTGGCTAAGTGCAAGAGGAAAATAGTTCTGAGTTGCTTTGTGCAACAAAACATGTATGTAAGGCTCCATTCTTGAGAGAAGTTTGCTCTGTGCCTTGACCTGATTTTGGGAAGGTGGATCTAGCGCTTAGTGCACATATCACCTGTCCAGTGAGAAGCTTGGCTCTGTGGCTTAGTGCACAGGAGCTGATGAATGTAAGAGATTGAAGACTAATAAATAAGAAGAAGACATTGGTGGATGTAGCCCCACACTGGGGTGAACCACATAAATCTTGTGTTGATTGTTTGCTTTGTGATGTAATGTTTATGATGTGAATTTGCTTAGTGCATTGAATGTTATGAATGATAGATAGATCCATGCATGTTTAATGATTTGTATACGTTGAATGTGTTAGATATGACTTATGATGCTAAGTGCGATGTGTATTTTGTCATTATTACTGCACTAAACTGTACTTAGGGTTTGATCTGCGATGTGAATGAATTAATATATATTGTTCCTAAGTACCCTACGAAGTGTTGTAATCATAGATCTGTGTCCCAACTTGGTTACAGACACCTGAGTCCTGTAACCCCCCCCACCTCTACCTCGGGTGAGACTTCACCTTCTTTGCAGGTGTTGCCGAAAGGGCCAGTAGTTAGGGTTTTGTTGGTGCGTTGAACCTTGGGTCTGCCCCTGTGCCAACAAATGGTTCCATTGTCGGGACCTGAAACTGTGATTGCTGGGAACTGAAGTAAAGAAAAGAGAATCTCTGTGTGTAGATCTGCTGCTGTAGTGCACAATACTCTACTTGACTTGTGAATATCTGTGCTAAGAAAGAAACCCGATATGAAGAAAAGAGGTAAGATCTTGAAAGAGGTAAATATTTGTGCTTGGATAGAGTAAGATAAGTGGAAATTTTTGTTTCGAAAGCATGAATCTAGGTATGTTTGATAGATTTTTTCCTAGTCTGAAAGCTAGGGTACAGTTAGAAGAAAAAGGTGATCTTAATAAATTTGATAGAAATAAAGAAAGATATGTTATTCCCATGCATAGAAAGAATTTTTGGACCAATGAATGGATGCGAGAACCTAGAAATATTTTTTGCAGATTACAGGCTCAACACTGTGATTCTAGTGCGCAATACAGGAAAGGTTGGGGAACATTTAAGAGAAAGAGAGGATTGCCATTATGTTATAACTACAGAATACCGAGACATCTTGCTAAGGAATGCCTTGGTATAGGTCCTATTTGTCTTTATTGTAAAATTATTGGTCATGAAGTTGAGGATTGCCCAAGGATGATTGCTAAAGTTGAACAAATGAACATGAGTCAAGAGAATAAGAGCACGTTAGAAGATCAGAAAGAATCAGAGAAAGTTTAGACTACATTAGTACAGTTAAAAGAAACAATGGATGAGCACAAAGATGTCTGTTTATTCGAGATCATGAAAGAAAAACAACGCATAGATACAAGAATATGAGATTTTGACATAGACTGTGTCCTGGGTGAGGAGACACAAGTGAATATTATGACAAGAAAACACTTGGGAAATCTTGGGAAAGCCTACTGTGATACCTTCATTAAGAAGAATAGGCTTGTTTAAAGGAAAGATGATAACCCTATGTGGAAGAGTTTCTAATATACCTGTTATCATCCATGGAACATCGAAAGAAGAGGAATTTGAAGTGATTAAGTTTGTTGAGAACAACGCCCCATTCCCTCTTTTGTTAGGAAAGACTTGGATTGAGAAATATCAGATCATAAGGAAATTAGAGGAAGAAGCTACAAAAAAGAAAAAGCAAGAACTAAGGGACTTCATAGCTAGAAAAGTAGATCGACTAATAGAAGAATGAGAGGATAAGTCGAAGCAACAAAAGACCAGAGAATTATCTATCGAGGTTGAAAGAACGCAAGAAGGTTTGAAGGATCTATCTATGCAAGAGGAAAGTATATCCACCTAGGAAATAGTAAGAGAAGGGATATTAACTTTGAACCCTTCGAGAGTACATCAGAAACGCGAAGTCACTTCGCTAGGGGAAGATAAGAATAAGAATGGAAAGAGAAATCCATAAACAGTTAGAGAGACTAAAATCATAGGAAAGAAGGCAAGGAAGCTCAAGAAGAAGAAGGCTAAGTTAGAAAAGCTACAAGAAGTTACAGAGAACATATGGAAGATTTCACAGATTGGAACTTTGCAGGAGGCAGGTTTGCAGGATTTGAGCTTCGTCGGAACCACATAACGACGTAGAATGGGACTTTGCCCTGACGAAGCTATATGACCATTGGAGTCACCTTGACCGTTAGAACGATGCTTTGGAATGGCTAGGAAACAAATTTATGGGCGGATAGATCGCCATTAGATGTTAATATCGCGCCATAACAGACAAATTCACATTGATTGAGGCATTCCTATCCATTGGAGGAATCCATTACGACACTTGCTTACTTAACCCGTCGGATGTTGCACCGGGACCACTTTTTTCTACCCATGATTATCTGAGACAAGAATCAAAGTGATTGTGTGTGTCGAGTTGTGTTATCAGACCTCTCCATCTGTTGTTTACCCCACCATCCATTCACTTACCCCGACTTATTTGTTAACAATGAGAATGTCGGCCGAGCACACTGAGCTAGAGAAGTCCATTGAAGAAGTTCTGATGAAGTTTATGGCTAATAAAGATATGTGTGAAGGAATACATGTGTCGTTAACCAGAGGATTAAAGGCTTCCTCCTCGATTGGACGTCGTTCGGGCCGTGTCAATCTCACTACTGAGAAGCGAAGCAAGCACCATAAGGATCTGGCTAACGTGAAGAGGATCCTGTCGGTCTTGCCTGATTATATCTGGACCTTGGTTGGCACGGTCAATTGCGACAACATCCCATGGGAATTTGAGTACACATTGATCACCACTTACATCCCGAAGGGGATACTCATGGTTGAAATCCAGTTGGGACAGATCCCATCTCTAAAGAACAATGATTTCAATCTCGACGACATGAAGAACTATGCGATGCTCGCACCACATAGATACCTGGTGAAGATGATTGGGAAGAAGCCTCACATAGTCTCCTAGTTGTGGATAAAGGAGCTCGCGTAGTCCACGATATTGAATGTCATGAAGATTCCTCACTTTGGCCAACATCAAGAGGTTAACGCTTGCATTAAACTCCTCTTGGCGTGCTATCACAAATGATACTTGTGGCTCGGCAGGGGCATTACTGTGGATCTGGTGCTGAACCACCGGATCACATGACTGAGCATGCAGGGACCCGACCCTCAATAGTTCTACCCAGGGAAGGCTTCAGACCGCTCCCTGGCACAACACATTAAGGAGGCATATGATGAATTTGAGAAGGGGAAGTGAGGCTACAAGGTAGCCTCTATCCAGGATGGCATAATGCACATAGCTTGCTGACTCATAGTTGGCAAGCTCGTCAGAAAGAACCGCCCCACGCAGGTCACTGGGTTCATGATGGACCTCGCAGGGAAGTGCGTGGAGGGGATGGAAATGAATTTGGTGAGCTACCTCATCAACAAGCTCGAGAAATACTGTCGCGAAGCGCATGATCAAGGATACGAGTTCCATTTCAACTGGTTGTTGTTGTTGATTGCATTTGTCACTTGGAAAGTGCCGGAAGGAACAACCTTCTCGAAGATTGAACCACTAGAGCCATTGGCCATGAGGTTCTCCACCTTATGGTACACGAATGAAATGTCCAAGTAGTGGCAGTCAAACACAGTGTTCCACACCTACCACCAACAACTAAAGGTTGCCATAGAATCAGTCCCTCGCATGACACCATGAACCTTGCACCAATACAGACCACTGGCTAATTTCCGTGCAGATTGACATTTTATATATATCACTGTGCGCAAGGATGAGAGAAAGGAGGAATTGCAGTCCTATTAAAAGCTGACCGACGAAGACATGGAGGAATTCATGAAGGAGTGGCCGACAGAGTTCCTCGTACCGGTTAATGATGTAGAACTCTCCACCTTGATATCATAGGAAGCCCCTTGGTCACTCAGGTCGAACACGTTGGACAGAAAAGTGCGAAGAAGAAGAAGAAAAAGGAGGAAGTCCAGGATGTACAGACTGATGAGGAAGACAACGCCTCAGAAGAAAGTGGACTTGGCTCACCCACAGGAGGAGGAGACGAAGTAACTCAAGAAGGGGGAGGGGAATAAGGAGAAGGCGAAGATACACCACCGAAGGATCTCTCTACTGAGACAAAAGCATCAAAGAAGAGGAAGGTTTCTTTGCAGAAACCCTCGGCCAGAAAGAAACCCCGTGAAAGCAAGCCCCAGATGGAGGCCACACTCATGAAGGATGACATTGGTCTAGTCCACGGAGAAATGGAAGATGCGTCCGAGGACCTATTACAGAGATATGGCACAAAGCAAGAAGAGCTGTATGTAAGAGTTGAGAAGGAATTGAAAGAAATTCAATGAGCCATTCAATTGAGCCGCACAGTCCCTACTACGCTGTCACCATCAGAGACTGCAAAGTTGGGGGATGAACCAACCCAAATTCGAAGACTGGCAGATGCAATAGAGGCTCAGCTTTAGAAAGTTCAAGAAGAAAAGGAACAGGCTAGAGAATCCCTGAAGAAAGAGAAAGAATAAATCTTGGAGCAACTACGAGTTGCGCGGTACTGTGTGACCGCTTATGAAAACAAGAAAGATGAGTTTTGGGCGATGCTCGAGGAAGAAAAGGCGAATATACAGAGGGAAAAGGATCAACTGCTCACAGAGAAGACTGCAGTTGAAGAAGTGGTGAGAAAATCACTTCAATCTATGCCAGGCTCGACATAGGAGGAACATGAGGCAATCGAGGTTCAAGTAATGAACCTCGCAGAGGCCATTCAACAGCTTCAAGCAAGGGAAACAAAGTTGGAGATCCAGGTAGTACCAAGCACTCCATAGGAAGTGCGCGATCAGAGGGAAGAAGTCGCTAAGAGTGTAGTAGGAAGGATTAGGGCCCTCACCTCAGAATGCAACCAGTTAAGAAACATAAGTGTGCAGAATTACGAATGCCTCACGTAAGATCCAAAGCTTAGGAAGTTGGAAGCACAACTACAAAAGGTGCAACGACAGGCACTGACAGTTCAAGTGTAGATGAAGTCACTCACTACGATCGAGAGAATGAAGAGATCACAAGAACAATGCGTGACCCAACAACAAATTACTGCCATCCAGGGCAGAGTCATGGAGGTCACATAGAGGCTACAACCAGTGCAGGACGAAGCCTGCATGGTGTTTGAAGAGATTTAAGGACAAGGCTCGCAGCTAGACCAAGTGGTTGCGACAGTGGAACAACACCTGGAGTGGCCTGTTATCGAGCAAGTACTCCAAGATCTCACTGAGCAGGAGGCTCAAGCGAAGCAGCAGGTCGAGGTAGGTTGAGCTAAGCTTGAGGCCTTCAAAGCACTGTTGCCTATATTTGAGTGACTCGGGACGAGTCACATGTAACCAAGTTTTGAGGAAAAATTGGTCGGGTTTTACCTCTTTTGGACTTCGACAGGCTGATCGAAGATGGAGCGCACAGGCAGAGCTGAGATCACGGGATATTACTTATTTTGTGGACCCAACATGGGGTTCATTAGGGTTTTGGGATGTCGACCCATGGTTTTACCCATGATTTGGCCTTGTTGTAAGGGATGTAAAAGTATATATAGGAAGGAATGTAATTTAGAAAATGGGGGTGTGCTTAGTGCTAGAAATGTAGTATGTAGCTAAGTGCATAAGTGGCTAAGTGCAAGAGGCAAGTAGTTCTATGTTTCTTTGTGCAAAAGAACATGTATGTAGGGCTCTGTGCTTGAGAGAGAAGTTGGCTCTGTGCCTTGACCTGATTTTGGGAAGGTGGATTTGGCGCTTAGTGCGCAGATCACCTGTCTAGTGCGAAGATTGGCTCTATGGCTTAGTGTACATGAGAGGATGAATGTAAGAGATTGAAGACTAATAAAGAAGAAGAAGTCGTTGGTGGACGTAGCCCCACACTGGGGTGCACCACGTAAATCTTGTGTTGATGGTTTTCTTTGTGCTGTAATGTTTATGCCATGAATTTGCTTAGTGCATTGAATGTGATGAATGATAGATAGATCCATGAATGTTTAATGCTTTGTATATGTTGAATGTGTTAGATCTGACTTATGATGCTAAGTGCGATGTGTATTTTGTCATTATTACTACGCTGAACTGTATTTAGGGTTTGATCTGCGATGTGAATGAATTAATATATATTGTTCCTAAGTACCTTGTGAAGTTTTGTAATCATAGATCTGTGTGCCAGCTTGGTTATAGACACCTGAGTCCTGTAACCCCCCTGGCCTCTACCTCGGGTGAAACTTCACCTGCTTCACAGATGTCGCCGAAAGGGTCGGTAGTTAGGGCTTTGTTGGTGCGCTGTTGAATCATTGAACCTTGGGTCTACCCCTATGCCAACATACATCTTGATGAGTCATAGTTGATGAGTAGTTGATACATGATTGGTACATACTTGGTACATGGTTGGATGCACTTGTTATTAATATTGTTGACACATGGTTTATGGATGATGTAGCATACTTGTATTGGTATATTATTAGAAGCACATATTGATCTTGGTGATGATTATGAGTTGTTGTGTTATGCTTGGTTGATGCACATCTTTGAGAGTTGTCTTGGTGA
>SNQJ01S0108335.1:21176-40192 GCA_010110895.2 Picea sitchensis
AAGACTTAAAGTCAATAGAAGCCCCTATAAAAATCACTGATCTAGGTGAAGTCCCACCTCCCACATATTTAAATAACAAACCAAATGTAAACGCTTGCTCTTTGGACAAGAGAGGAAATCCTTTTGTCCCACCTTTCCTTTTAACGTTTGAAGTCTTCAACATAAACATGCTTAATTGTTTAGTCGATTCAGGGGAATCCTCCAATGTCATGTCATTTTCAATCTACAAGAAATTGAACACAATTCCACTCAAAAGTGATAAACATGTTATACAACTAGACATAACTCAGGTAAAATTTATTAGGGAACTTAAGGATGTCATGATCAGAATGGCTACCCACCTGAAATTTGTGCAAGTGATTGGCATAATTTTAGTAGATATCTCAAAATCTTATGGATTGCTACTTAGTTGAGATTGGTCCGAGAAGTTGAATGGATACTTTAGCATGGACTGGGCTCACCTTTGGTTGCACTAAAGGGACATACCAACATGATTAGGATTGATAGGGAAATATATCTCAAACATTTAATCATCGATTTAGAAGCCTTTAACGAACCATCGTCGACATATTTCCCCGTGCTAGGAAACTGCTTTTGTAATTTTGATTTCAACAATTTCACTCCTCTTTCATTTGATGTACCTCTCACTCAAAACTTCGAAATGAATTTTCAAGTGAATCTACTGGAAGCGGTAGAAGAAAGCATCTTCTATCAGGAACCTCTATTGGAAACAACAGACAAGGTATATGTAGATGAGAAAATAACTAGGCCTCGAGAAGTTGCTAAATTTCGCTCACAAGTTTGGACGATGTACTTTGATGGGTCTAAATCACAATATGGGTCAGGAGCAAGATGTATCCTCATTGACACGAAAGGGAAGCGGAATTTCCTGTCTTGCAAACTAGAATTCGAATGCACCAATAACACTACTGAGTATGAAGCTCTAGTTTAGGGACTGAAGAAAGCCATAGACTTAAACATTAAATAATTGAAAGTTTTTGGGGACTCTGAAATTATTGTTAGGCAAGTGAGGAATACTATCCATTGCAATTCACCCCACTTGAGAAATTACCAACAAGAGGTGCATAGACTAATAGAACATTTTGAGGCCTTTAATATTACTGTCGTTCCCACGATAAATAATACTCTTGCTGATTCCGTAGCCACTGTATCCTTGAGGTTATCCCCTTTACAAGACTATGAAGCCTCTAGGTTCACTGTGGAACTACTCTACAAACTGTCAGTACCCAACAATATTTCTAATTGGAAGGTTTTTGAAGGAGATGAAGAGATTGTGGATTTTCTAACTAATCAAGAGAATTTTAAAGATTTGGCTATTGATGATGAGGCATTCCAAGAGAAACTGGCAGAAACTGATTTCCACGAACATAGGGAGGAACATATCAATCTAATAATAAACCAAGGTTTCACATGATACCAAAAGGGGTACCCAATTTGGAGAACCTTTTCAACCCGAGGGAAATATTTAAAGGGTCAAAGAACACAAAGACATGGAGTTCATGTCACATATACGAGACTATAAACCTAGGAACCCTGGAAAACCCTAAGAATGTTAATCTAGGTAAAACAGTGTCTAAAGAAGACATGAAAGCTTATCTCAAACGTTTTAGAGAATATCAATATGTCTTTGCATGGTCCTACCAAGAATTGAAAACTTATGACACTGGCATTATCCAACAGACAATCCCGTTAAAATATGGAGTAAAACCCTTCCAACAAAATCTCAAGAAGTACCATCCATCTCTGGAACCCTTGATGTATCAAGAGTTAACGAAATTACTAGATTCTAAGATTGTCTTTCAGGTTAGACAATCTGCCTGGGTAGCAAATTTGGTTAATGTCAGGAAAAAGTCTGGGGAGATCCGCCTGTGCGTAGATTTCAGAAACCTTAACAGAGCATTAGAAAATCATAACTACCCAGTCCCACCCATGGAACAACTCTTGTAGATAGTGTCGGGTTCTAAAATTTTCTCCCTTCTAGATGGTTTCTCAGGTTATAATCAGGTTCTAGTTTCAGAGGAAGACCGATTGAAAACTACCTTTCGAACCAAGTGGGGAACTTTTGCTTGTAAACACATGCCCTTTGGGTTGATTAATGCAGGAGAAACCTTCCAAAGATCCATGGACGTAGCTTTTCGGGGATTGATTAACAAATGTGTAGTAGTATATTTGGACGACGTGACTGTGTATTCAAAGAATATAGAAGACCACATCCAACATCTAACCCATATTTTTGAAAGGTGTAGGAAATATGGAATATCTTTAAACCCTAAGAAAACTATCTTGGTGTCGAGGAAGGGAAACTAATAGGTTATATTATATCTCAAGTAGGAATTCGTATAGATCCAAAACAAATAAAGGCAATAACTCAGCTTCCCTTACCCCATAACAAAAAGGCTATGCAATCCTTCTTTGGGAAAATTAATTTTGTGAGAAAGTTCATGCCCAATTTCGCTGAAATTGCCGAACCCTTACAAACAATGATTTGCAAGGATGCATATTTTTAAGTGGGCTGACGAGTGAAAAGATGCTTTCAACAATATCAACACTGCAATATCTCAAGCTCCGGTGTTGCGAAGTCTCAACTTTAGTAAATATGTTTTCCTCTATACTTTTGCCTCCGACCAATCCTTAGCTGCAGTATTGACCTAGAAGGATATCATTTATGAGGCACTAATCTCCAAGGAGCCAAATTGAACTACCCTACTATAGACAAACAAGATTATGTGGTGTACAAAGCAGTAAAACATTTCAAATCTTACATCCTAAAAAATCACACCAAAGTCATCGTGCCTCATCCCGCAGTCCGATCCCTATTCACTCAACAGGAGATGGGGGAAAGAAAGGGAAATTGGATGGAAGTTGTCTAGGAATTTGATCTAGATATAAAACCTGCCAAATTAGTAAAGGGACAAGGATTATGTAAACTGGCCACAGAAGCCCAAGATCGAATAAATGAAGACCCCGGGTGGGAGAATTAATTAGCATTATGGTGTAGTGAAGATTTGTACTTCCCCTATTGCAAGAGTCTTGGTATGGAAAATTGATTTACCTCCCGCATCATGGAACTTTCCCAAAAAACCTAAACCCTAAGGAAAGGAGAGCTCACAGGATAAAATCTGCGCAATATCGCCTCGTAAATTCAGTACTTTTCTGCATAAATTATGATGGAGTACTCTTGAGATGTCTCGAACATGAATATACATAAAAGGTTTTGAGGGAGCTCCATGATGGTCTTGCAGGTGGACACTTTGCAGGAAATACCACAACTCACAAAATATTAAGAGTCGTTTATTACTAGCCTACTCTATTTAGGGACGCTCATACATACACTAGGAATTGTAAATCTTGTCAAATGAGCGTTGGTAGAGAAAAGAGAGAAGATGTCCCACTCCAACCAGTGACCATATCTAGAACATTCGAGAAATGGGGGTTAGACATCATAGGGGAGATTACCCCGAGTTATTGAAAAAAACATAAATACATACTGACTGCTACAGACTATTTTACGAAATGGGTAGAGGCCATCCCTTCGACTCACATGAATGAAAAGGTTGTAATCCAATTCATAGAACAACAACTGATCACAAGGTTTGGGATGCCTTCCGTTCTCAGTTTTGACAATGTTGCTTACTTTTCTTCTACTCTATTAATAGAGTTCAATATAGACAAAGGAATCATAATAAGATACTCTGCAAACTACTATCCATAAGGAAACAAGGTGGCATAATCAACTAATAAGAACCTAGTGAGGATCTTGAAGAAAACACTCACAGACAATTAGAGGAATTGGCATAGCTCGCTTCATAATGACTTATGGGAAGATAGAGTAACACACAAGGAAGATATAAGAAACTCCCCATACTTTCTGGTATACGGACAATAAGACATTCTCCCAAATGAGTTATATCTTTTGTCACTTCAGCTTGCTCAGGGTTCAAGAGGACAACCCTCATCAGTTATTCAACAAAGAATTGATACCCTCCTCATGCTTGAAGAAGAAAGGGAGAAAGAAAAATCTAAGTTCATCGCTCATCAACATATAGTTAAGAGATGGTTTGACAAGCATAAGGCTAAAAAGAAGAATTTTGAAGTGGGAGACTTAGTCCTGAAATGGGATAGAGAAAACGAACCTAAGGGAAAACATTCAAAATTTCAAAATCTATGGCTCAGACCTTTCTAGATATCCGACGCCCTCCCAGTGAACGACAAAGACCTAAAACAATATTTCTGTTAAAAAAAGTGTATTTTTCATGTTACATTCTGATTAGGATAAATGTGTAGGTTTAGGTTAGACTGATAGCATAGTCATTTTTATTTATGTCTTTTCTTTTGCTTGGAATTTTCTTCTAATAAATTTGTGTTCCGTAAAACATTGGTTGACCTTAATAAATATGGTGTAGCAAACTCTTCTCTTAACTTATGCTTACGTGCAACATAAGAAACACTCACAATTACAAATTTCTTCAAGGAGATCTATATCTTGTCTTTGCAAAACAAGCGACCTTGGTAAGTGATGAAGTGTCCTCCTTGTGGTCTGGTAAATCCGAAAGGGAAAGATGGCAAGTTGGAAAGGATCACATGTACCTCCATATAGAGCTAGGAGGAATTTCACATTAATTATTTTATCTTGCAGATAGCAGACGTCCTCCTCTCCAACTCGCTCAGGCCATTTCCGCCAGAAATAAATCAATTATATTAAATAAGTGCAAAGTTGGAGAGGGTATGTAGATAGATCTATCAGGGCTATGGATGCTCGCTCATAGCGGAGCAAGGTCTGTGACGTCAGGGTGACTCAGCCAGGGCTATGGACGCTTGCTGGCAGCGGAGCAACACTGTAGGGAGTGAATAATGATAACTAAAATGGCCTCGGGTCAGTGAATGCCTTACCCGGCTCTTGTCAAAATGGGGCATGGGTCACGATCAAGAGGAACAAAGGTGGGATAAGGGATAAACTCCATAGGCGGACCCAAATTCATGAACCTGAGAAATTGTACATGCATGGATAGGAAATACTCTGATAAAAGCAAATCTAGTTAGTTTCTCAACCAACTTCTGTACTAGCTAAGCTCGAAGGAAGGAACAAAGATTCTACTTTCACCCAGAGAATCTCCATTTGTTGAGTGCTCAACACACCCTGAAAGATTTTATGAATTTTTTTTCTCTCTTTTGGGTACCACTTGTTTTATTTTGTTCTTCTTTATGAATTGAGTCTGTTGTGGAGGGATTGCTAATTTCATTTTCATGTCTCATCATCAATCAAGTTGGATTTATTTGAACYTGTCAAAGTGAAATCTTTKTGTCTAAAAAGAACTTGGCATTTTAACTAAGGAGCTGCAGCTAAAATTGTGACCCATGAGATTATGTTCGACATTGACAAAATCCAAGAAAATAAATYGACCACATAGTAACAATAATCACCGATTGTCGATGTATCATTGGCATCGGTAAAAACTGGAGTAGATTTGCGTTGTTTTTTCACAAAGAAGATTTAGGAAATGGTCGTTTTCCCATCGGTGTCGGTGAAATATGAGAGGGATAAACATTGACATCGGCCAGTATGAACCTTCGATAGACGATTACTGATGCATTTGTTTGGGGTCGGTGAAATCCCAAAGAGTTAAATCATGGAAGTTTTTCACATTGACAAATCGCCAATCACCGATCCCCGATGCATTTTTGGCATCAACAAGTTTTGAGGGGGAGGTAATCCAGGAACACTTGTTTAAACTTATCGCCGATCATCGATCCTTGATAATTTTTCGGCATTGGCAGGGTAGGACATGTTATTAAAACACTTATCTAATGAAAATCCACAATTCTGAATAACACAATTAAACGAAGATTCCAATCTCAAACACTAGGTGTCTCTGTCGCCTAGGCATTTCATACAACTTAGTTTCATCCCAAGTCATCTTAGGTTTCCCCATGTTCTAGTCACACTTCCAAGTCATCTTTTCCACATCATCATTGTATGGCAAGATGGATCGGCATCGGATTTTTTGCCAAGAGGTATCAACGAACATTGTCTAAAGAAAAGCGTCGACTCCTGATCCAACCATTAAATTAGCGGTGATGGGATATTTTTAGCACAAAATAAGATCAGATTCTGCCAATTAATAGGCCAATTAATGTTTCTCTCCACATACATTACTATCCCGTGTGTCGATCGAACAACGAGAATTTGAAATCACCGATGAACCACATTAAATCCCGTGCCTACACCACCAACCTACGACTGCATTTAATCTTGAACATGATGCGGATCTGGCGACAGATTTTGTAGAACCACACTCAAACCCCGAATTGAAGAACTGATGTGACAAGGTAAGTATTCTCCCCGTTTAAAATCACTAAGAAAGCTTCGAACACCTACATTTTTCACACAAGTTTCTCATTTCTAGAGCAGTCGAATAAGCGAAGAGAGCGTCTCAAGAGTTGTGTTTGATTCTCAGAAATTTCAAAAAACTAGGTTAAGCTAGTGCGAAGAAGAGGTATGGGTTAATTTTATCATTTTGACAATTTCATTTTTATGTATCAACATTCTATCTGCAACACGGTGTCTAACGCTATTCTCTCTGTAGGAAAAAATGCCTCCAAGGAAGCCAACAACCAAACGCTCTCCAATGGAACCAAAATTGAAGGAAGCAGAGATTGGTGAAGGATCTTCTACTAGCATTGCGAGGCAGTTGGAATTTTCTCCCAGAGTGGAACCGGTCATCAAAACATCGACTAAGAAAGCATTCGTTCAACCCCTTGCTTTTGGTGATACAAAAGAAACCACTGGATCAAATATAATGCTCCCACAATGGGGAGATTTGTTCAACAAAATTAACCGATAATATTACCTGGACTTATCACCCACAGTGACCCGGATGTAAGGGTGCTCGACGACCAGGTTTTTCCGAATACCCGACGGTCGTGCTTGCATATGGTAGCTTGTCGAACTCCAGTCTTGCCTTGCATTGAGAATCTGAGTTGGATAATCGATCATGCAGACTCGCATACATGCCTAATCAATGATGAGAATGGTGGACGTGTCAGATTTTTTCTCAAGACAAAGGTCCAGAAATATTATAAGATTAAGGACCCGGAGGTGCGGTTGAACACAAACTTCATCGTGAATTTATATGAATTCCATGACACCAGCCGATTAATGGACTCCTGCTGGAAGGAAGATAAGAAATTTACCAACCGGAGCAATGGTTGGTACATGAAAACAAACCCGAGGGAGCCATATATCTACTTAATGGCTCTAATTTGTCGATTATACGAGGAAAAAGATTGTGTGAAGTTCTTAGAGGAATGGATACCCCTGGCATACACTGTGTCTATTTCCGGGAGTAGTTTCAACTGGGGAGAAATCATCTCCAAGCAATTGAGCACCAATATATTGCAAGCTCAGTCACCAAAGGAGGGAGAAGCACTCGCTTTTCACATGGCCTCATATTTGCTAGATGTGATATGCCCAAGGAATGTTTTCGCCGACATGAATCTGAGATGGCATGTCCTAGAGATACATGTACATGTTTACTTTAGCATCCTATGGGAAAACAGGTACAAAAATATTATGCTCTCATTTGCGATGAATTCATTGCTCAGATTCATTTCATTATTTTCAAAAAAGAATGACCAAGACTGTATGTAGCGACAAAGAAAATGATTTCAAAAGTAGGCCACTGGTACCTAGACAAAACCATACCATATATTAGGGTGTTTGGGGCCACCGATGCACCACATTTACTACCGGATCACGTCCTAGGTCAACTCGTCGTAGGAGAAATATTTACCAGACCATTCTGCAGGGCTATAACGCCACTTTGGTTAAGGACAAGAAATGAGCGTTCATACCCTATGGTTTCCATGTAGGGTTTTTCATAGTGAAGGAAATTGCGCAAGATAAATAAGAGGGTTTAAGTCGGCTAGAATACAGGTTCCCGATGGGACGATTCCACAAACATGACCCTAAAGGCTTAGTTCTCCAGCATGCGTCACAAGTCTCTTCCTGCTGGCCATATGCACATGACAATTTTGAAGATGAGATATTTATAGAATGTGCTCAGGACTGGGAATAAATACTAAAGAGAAAAGCTAAACTAAACATGACTAGGTTCAAATCTATGAGTATGTATGAGCAAGTTGAAACGATAGAACAAATGGCTCAAGAA
Organism: Picea sitchensis; assembly: GCA_010110895.2. Classification (NCBI taxonomy): domain Eukaryota; kingdom Viridiplantae; phylum Streptophyta; class Pinopsida; order Pinales; family Pinaceae; genus Picea; species Picea sitchensis. The sequence goes on from SNQJ01S0108335.1 coordinate 29,366, forward strand.
TCTCTCAGGGTTAGAGAAGAAAACAGAGCAGCAGAAGCTGCAGAGGCACAAAGGAGGGGTATTTTGTTACTAGAAGGAGCCCAAGGAGTCATCGAGCAGCTAGAGAACAATTCTCAACTAGTAGAAATGATGAGGATCACCCCGGCCGACCCGATCACAATCAGAGAGGAGATAAATGGCTCAGAGTCAAAACAATTGGAGGAAACGACCGGTTTGGAAAATCCCAGAGTTCCATCACCACAGGCTAGATCGTTGGTGACCATTCGAACCCAGTATGCGATTCCAAGAATACTAGGTTAAACATGTGTTCATAATACCATGTTTTATCTAATAACGATCTATGATGATGAAGAGAGTTTGGAGGTATTACTTATAACTCCGATACCAATTACAGAGGAGAAAGAACCTTGAGGGACATATGCTCCAAGTCCTGATGCATCAATTCCAAACCCTCTGTAGCACGACCATGAGGCCAAAAGTATCTTAGACACTGAACTTCTCGACCTATCGGGGACCTCGAAAGACAACTCCAGGGATGAACTAGGTTCAGGTGGACAAAAAGAATAATTGCAACAGACAAAGATCGACACGTCAACAACCGATCACCAAGTAAGTATTTAGTCAGTCACTATCCCTTAAATTTTTGTTTATACCTCACCATCCGATGAACACTAGATGAAGATCGAGCCATTGGAACATATGGAAGTTTCCCTTGGCAAATAAGTACAAGATCCGGTCCTAGAGAAAATACATACGATAGGAATCTTGGGAAACACTCTGACCTGGGGAGAACAAAAAATCCCTGAGCTAGTTGATGAGTTCATCGATATACAAGTGATCACTTACGATAGGAAGAGGAAAGCCATCATGAGGAGGACCACCAAGAAAATAAGACTCGTCCTGGATAGATCGATTCTCATCACCACAGAAGAGAAGTTGCTCAACATAGAAAACGTCAAGACATCTTAGCTCATTGGTGCAGGGATGGATATCACTGATGCCACGCTGGATCAAGGAAAATGAGATGAAAATAAACTGGTCGCCGCACAGAAGGAGCTCGACCATCTGTTCCATTTGGAAAAATATTACCAAGACTCAACGCAGGCCACAATTTTTCTTAAGAGTGAGTTCCAAGATGCATTTGCAAATTTCACGAGCGAAAGACATATTTTCACTGCATGTGTAGCCAACTATCAAGAAGATACCCTTATGGCACTGGAAACCTGTAAGGACGTGGAGAGATAGTATGAAAAGGAATACCAAGCTGTAGAATGAATCAATTACATCAATGCAATATAAAAGGGCCGAGACATAGAGGAGCATGGAATCCGAGTGCTAATGGATAACAGTATCTCCTGGATCAGGAAAGCAACCAAATACTGGGTAAGTATGGCCCAGGAACCTCATCGAGAAATACAGAAGAGGTGGGCCAAGTGCGAAAGAAGTTGGGAAAAGATCAATTGGGAGATGAAATACATTGGCCTCCTAGAGTTCGGCTCACCCAAAGACTTTGTCCACTTGCATGACATAGTCAAATGACATGCAGAACATGAATCAACATGGAGAGTGGAGATCGCACAAGTGGCAAGAATGACACCGTGTCAAATACATAAGTTTATGGAACATCCGATCAAGGCTCATGCAATTCTACAACGTTTAAGTGCCAAAGTCACCAAATATAGAGAACGAGCAATAGAAGTGAAGGAAACCCTTTCAACCTTGATGAACGAGCACACATTCAAATATGCTAACACATGTGAGGATCTCTTCGTCAAGTGGTCAGAATATGAGAAGAGTCATCCACTCTAGTAGTACAACAAGATGATTTCCAGAGAACAAAGAGATCAAGCACCACTTGGCAATCTTTTATTTTACTTAACACAAACTTGTAGCAACTATTTTTAGTGAGTGATTCTTTATAAATAGGAGGATTGACCTTTTATGAGAGGTCAATGGTTTTGGGGAAAAGACCCTCTTTTTGAGAATTGTAAAGAATTGTTTCTGAGTAAACTTAATTGAGAAGTTCTGTTTAGAACCAGAGACAAAATTTTATTTTTCATCAAAGGCATTATGTGATTGGATTGAGGAGGAACTACTTCCAACTTTTATTTCAGTAGTTGACGTTGTAACGAGTAAGAGTTCCTAAATCTATTGATAAGCTATCTGTTTCAATATTTTAACAGTTCTTTTATTCTTAATGATGAAAAGAAAATCGTTGTGTTAATGTGTGATTGATGGTAGAGCTAAGGAAACTATTTTTCTTGCACTCATCTTATTGCATGCATATTTTATTTCAATAATTATATCTCAGTCACTGTTGAAATACCAACAAGTTAATGTATTATTACTAGACTTGTAATAGGTGTGAATATCCCAGGCTCAACCTTCTTTAGTAGTTAAGAATCCCTTCTATCAGTTGGTTTATACCATCATACCTTACTTTATCAAACTCATCTAATAAAAGAAAAGACAAAAAGAGAACGTTTAATCTGAAGGAGGAACTTTCACAGAAATATATCATGTCAATCACTAGGTAAATCCCATCGATAAATTAGCTAGATCGAAATATCCGGAGAACCATTCCACCCATCAAACGTTGGAGAGTCTAATTGGGCCTGTAAGGCGGGTTTGGTTCCTACTGTTGAGTTAAATGGATCTCAGACCCCTCAACAGGTCCTTCTTAAGTTACAAACAAAAGGTACCGAAGTAGTCTAGAGCATTGGCATTTTCATCTTCCTAGGAAGGAATAAGTCTCACCCGAAGCGCAACCGAGACATGAAAGAGAGGGAAGGGTAAGGAGAATACTTAGACAAACCTCTAAGGTATCAAGGCTCACTGTAATCTTGCACATAATAAACTAAACCTGTAACAATCCTGAGGAATTCCTAACTGGGAAATAAAGAGACAGAGTTGTGTTTCCATTCATAAAGAAGCATTTAAGTACATCAAACATAAAGGTAATAAAGAACAACATTCCATTCATGCATTAAGACTTAATACACAATATGTAGATTAAAAATTTAGGCCTCTGCTTATATTGATAATACCAAAATCTGATACATTGTCTGTTTGGTTCTCACCCAGATCTCCATATTCAACTATGCTATGGTATTGGCCCATTACATCAGTGACTCTCGTCACAACATCAATATTCAACAACAGTATTAGTAATAGGTCTAGACTAACATACTAAAATAATGGCATTATAGTCCTTTCATGAACCTTTCACCATTATCCTATCATTCATTCATTACCCTATTACAATCATATCAGACTCCTATATATAATCCGATCTTATTGGTTAAGAACACAAGAGTTATTTCTTTTCTTGATCTTTCTGCTGATGTTGCACCGCCCCTTTAACTGTTTTATGTTTCTTCCTTTCATGCGTTGTCCAACTCCTCAACAACTTGCACAACTTCCATTCTCCAAAATGAAGCTGCAATGTGTTGTGCACAACTTCTAAAAAATAAAACGAAAGGCCCAACAAGGCCATTGGCCCCACTCATTTTAGAATAGTATAAAGACCATAAAGTTTGGGGGTGTGTTTATGATAATGTTGAGATTTGAGTGAAGTTTTCTTGTACAGTTTCATAGGAAGAAACACCTGGTCCCCTTCAACAAATTGACGTTTAGAGTGACCCTCATCTACCTGTTGCTTCATGTGGTTCTAAGCCATGAACTTTTTTTCTTTGAGAGTACGGAGAAATTTTCAACCTCCTAAACCTTGGAGACACCTGACATGTATGGGATAACCAATGGTGGCCTTTGTCCATAGACTTATTCAAAGAGATTCATGCGAGTGGCAGTATGGTAAGAGGTGTTGTACCACCATTCAAAAAGGAGTAACCAATGAACCCATCAATTTTGTCTATATGACGCAAAAAAAATCAAATGTGTTTCCAAACACTTTTTGAATGCTTCAATTTAGCCATCAGTCTGTGGATGATAGGTAGTGATGAGATGCAATTGGGTTCCTTGGAGCTTGATTAATTCTTTCCATAAATTGCTGGTAAAAGTTGGATCATGGTCAGAAACAACATAATGAGGCATGCCATGGAGTTTGAAGATATTATCCATAAAATCATGATCCACTATGGAGGCATTGAATGGGTGCTGAAGAGAACATAAATGAGCATATTTGGAAAGATGATCCATGACCACCATGATGACTGACTTATTGCCCGATTTAGGTAAGCCAACAATGAAATCCATAGAAATATATGTCCAAATAGTAGGTGGAAGTGGAAGTGGTTGGAGTGTTCCAAGAGTTTTGACAGTCTCTCCTTTAGTGCATTTTCCATTTCCTTAAATACAAACGACCTTTATAGCGAAGTTCTTCATTGTGCCAATAGTACCTTAGAGAATCTTGAGTATCTTGTTGAAGGTTTTTGATTAGGATAGAAATTTTGGGGTCTTGTCACCATTCATGGAGAACAAGCTCAATCCAATTTGTGACAATGAATGAGAGGGAAAAGAGGGACCCTTCTTCTTCATATTGTCGGGAAAGGGCATCAACCACCCTATTTTGTTTTCCCTTCTTGTAAATGATCTCATAATCATTACCAAACTGCTTGGTCACCCATTTTTGTTGCTCCAGAGATGAAATCCATTGTTCTAGGAAGTACTTGAGGCTTTTATGATCCATTTTAATTTGGAAGTGGTTCCCCAAGAGATAAGGGCGCCATAAATCCACTACATTGAAAATAGACAACATTTCCTTTTCATAGATTGATTGGCCCAAAATTTTCTTTGAAATTTTTTTACTGGTGAAATCCAAAGGTTGACCTTCTTGCATGAGGATTGTCCCTATGCCTCTCCCTGATGCATCATGTTCCAGAACAAAGGTCTTGGTGAAGTCAGGTAGTTCCAGGATAGGAGTAGTGCACATAGCTTCTTTCAAGGCTTGGAAGGATTGGTGAGATACTAGATTCCAATTGAAATCATTCTTTTTAAGGAGAGTTGTGAGGGGAGCCACAAATTTTCCATAATTCTAAACAAACTTGAAATAATAACCCGTTAAAACCAGGAAACCATGCACAATTTTAAGAGTTTTAAGGCTAGGCCAATTTTGCATAGCTTCAATTTTCTTAGGATCCACCCTTACACCATCCTTGCCAACAATATGACCCAGGTACTCAACTTCAGAGGTGCCAAAATCACATTTAGACTATTTGAGGAAGATTTTGTACATGGAGAGGAGGTGGAGAAATTGATCCACATGGGTGAGATGAGCTTGCCAATTTTTACTATAGCTGATAATATCATCAAAGAAAACTGACACAAAGTGATGGAGTAAAGGATGAAACATATGATTCACGAGGCTTTGGAAAGTGGAGGGAGAATTACAGAGACCAAAGGGCATGAACAAGAACTCATAGTGACCCTCATGAGTGTGAAATGGAGTCTTGAAAATGTCTTCCTCTTTCATACTTATATGGTGGTAGCCAAAATGTAGGTCAATTCTAGTAAATTATTGAGCCCCACTGAGTTCATCTAGAAGGTCATATATGATAGGAATTGTAACATCCCCATCCACCCATGTCGGGCCATGCTACTCCAGAAAATTCTTTTGTTCTCTGCTCAACATACTGTCACATACCCAACATCCAACCGAGCTATGCCACATAAATTTTTCGAACTACATGCAATTAAAACATATACACACAAAACTCTTGCGGAAATTTATATATAAAACATAAACAGACAAATACATTCTGTAAATGCACAGATTCATATGGAAATAACAATAAACATATACATGACACATATACAGGAAATACCCATAAATATACAGATAGTTATAACCACACATATGATAAACCCATAAAAATAAACACGTAAATAATAATGCAGCATGCAAATTTATCACACAATTGACACTTATCTTGGTAAGAATATCACCAATTGCTTGCAGACCTTCCATGAACCTCCCAACCTTAGACCACACTGCTCATCATTCTCAGCAGTGGGTCACCCCCGAGCTGGGACTAAACTCCACCTGGGTAAAAAGATTCCTAACCAGGCTAATGTATCATAAACAATAGGAAAGACTCTATCATAGGTGCCAACTCAAACTAACATCCTACAGTCCCTCATTCCCCACATGCATGTCCCACCCCAAGAAGTGTTCCCCTTCTTTGCTCAACAGTCCTTCGGCTGCCCCACTTCCTTTCCAGGCTTCAACAACAGGCCGAACAGGAAGTCTCAGAGCCCTGTAGCTGCAGTTTAGCACCTTTAGGAAATCACTTCCCAACAATTATCTCACCCAGAGAGATTTCTCACAGGCTTGACAACCCGCCTCTTCAATATCCCACAGGTCCGACAACCCCCCTTTCCCTAACTAGTGGAGTTTAGTCCCCCATACTCTTTTATCGTGGTCGGTCTGCGCACAACGATGTATTTTATATTAATGATGAGACATATAAAAAAATAAGATCTCTGGCCTTTAACATCTAGGCTCTCCAGCCTAATCATCACAAAACTAGCTCACCAACCTATAAAACGACAACGTATACACAAAGGCTCCCTGGCCTCAAAATCACACGCACTTAAGTTGTTGCGCGTAGTATCTTGGAATGTGCACACTTCATCATTTTACTGCATAGTACATGCACACACTATGCCATGAAAGGTGCATACAAAAAATGATTTCAAACAACTCACCAACTTAAGTACATTTGCATTTACATTTATAATTGGGATCAACCTAGGGATATTACAATCCCCTCCCCTTATTTATGCACTATCCTCAGTGAATTATGTATAGATATATAACAAAAGTTTTAAAAATCCTAAAAAAGATGCGGGTATTCTGCCCGCATTGCATCCTCATGCTCCCAAGTCACATCCTCAGGACCGTACCAGGTCCATTGGACCTTTATAATCCCTATGGCTTGATTCCAGAGCTGTTTGATTTTCTAGTCCAAAATGCGTACCGGATGCACTTAGAAAGCGCCTTCTTGCTCCACTTGAATCACATTCTAATCAATAACATGATTAACATCATGTATATATTTCTTGAGCAATGATACATGGAATACATCATGAACATACATAGATGTAGGCAATGCAATCATATAAGCCATTGGACCAATCCTCTCTAGGATTTCAAACGACCCACAATAACGAGCTGTTGACTTTGAACAATTTCCCAACTTCAGGGAACTTATGTTGGCCTTCACTTTCAAGAATACATGGTCCCCAACTTTAAATTCCCTGTGAGTTCTTCCCTTATCATCATAGCTTTTCTACCTATCTTGGGCATCCTTTAAATTTTGTTTTATTTTCGTCATTTTCTCCTCCATTTCCTTGAGTAAATTTGGCCCAACCACTGCTCTATCTGTTGGGTTATCCCAACTTACCGGTGTGTTGCACTTTCTACCATAAAGTGCCTCAAATGGGCTCATCTTTAGAGATGTTTGGTACCCATTGTTATAATAAAAATCTACTAAGTGTATGTAGTCTTCCCATTTCGATGGTTTATCCATCATATACATCCTCAAAATATCTTCAATCACTTGATTCACCCTCTCTGTTTGTCCATCTGATTCTAGATTATAAGCTGTGCTAAAATTCAAGTTGATTCCAAATCCATTAAATAATCCCTTCCAAAAATTGGAGGTAAATTTTGGATCTCTGTCAGACATAATTGTCTTGGGTATGCCATGTAATCGAGCAATTTCTCTCATATACACATCAACAATGTTGACTGCCTTGTGAGTGAGCTTTACTGGAATAAAATGGGCAACTTTAGTAAGCTTATCAACCACTACCATGATAGAATCATGTTGCTTGTTTGATCTGGGTAGTTTGGTGATGAAATCTATTGTTACAACTTCCCATTTCCACTCAGAAATGGGCAATGGATGTTGCAAATCAACTGGGTGTCTATGCTCAACTTTTACCTTTTGACATTCCAAACATTTGGCAATTAAATCATCAACTTCTTTCTTCATTCCTGGCCAATAATATTGGTTCTTGACAACTGCAATAGTTTTCTGATAACCTGGGTGACCAACATAAGGTACATTATGCATTTCTCCCAATATCAGATTTTTCAATTCCTGGGAATTTGGTACATAAATTCTGCCCCTGCACATGAGAATTTCATCATTATCTAGCTTGTATTCTTCAATTTTCTGCTGCAATTTACCTTGCTGTAATTTTGCCATTAATTCCTTGTATTGCAAATCTAATATTGCAGCCTCTAAAATTCCATGTTTCAAATCTGATTGGTACATGATAATGACTTTAGCATGCAATTCATGCACTCTTCTACTGAGTGCATCAACCACTTTGTTCTCTTTCCCCTTGATATGATTTATATCAAAGTCATATTCACTTAGAAATTCTAACCATTTGCTTTGTCTAGCATTTAGAGTTGGTTGATCAAATAAATATTTCAGACCATTATGGTCTGTCCTCAGCTCAAACCTTTTCCCCATGAGGTAGTGTCTCCATTTCCTCAAGGCATGCACTATGGCTGCCAACTCCAAATCATGAGTGGCATAGTGTCTTTCATGCTCCTTCAACTTCCTTGATTCATAACATACAACAAACCCATTTTGACTGAGGACTTCACCAAGTCCTTCTTTACATGCATCTGTGCATACAATGAAGTCTTCATTTGGGTATGCAATCCTTAGTATTGTAGCACTTGTTAATAATTGTTTCAAGTGTTGGAAACTATTTTCACAATCCAATGTCCACTGAAACTTCACACCCTTTCTTTGCAAGGAAGTGATTGGGTGTGAAATCTTTGAGAATCCTTCAATAAATATCCTATAGTAACCTACAAGACCCATGAATGATCTGACCTTTGTCACATTCTTTGGCGCCGACCATTCTCTAATGGATTCTATCTTCTCAGGATCCACTGCTATCCCATCCTCTGAATTGAATTGATATGTCCCAAATAATGAATTTGCTTCTGATAAAATGATCACTTGCTCAATTTGGCATACAACTGATGCTCCCTTAATACTTGCAACACCATCCTCAAGTGATGCTCATGCTCTTCTTCTGACTTGGAATATATAAGAATGTAATCCAAAAAGACAATGACAAACTTGTCTAAATATTCTCGGAAAACACCACTCATTAGGCACATGAAAACAATTGGTGCATTTGACAACCCAAATGGCACCATTGTGAACTCATAATGACCATACCTTGTCCCAAAGGAGGTCTTGTTGATATCTTCCTCTTTAATCCTTACCTGATGGTATCCTGACCTGAGATCTATCTTTGAAAATATCTTTGCATCCTTCAATTGATCAAAGAGGTCATAAATCCTTGGAAGATGATACTGGTTCTTTACAGTCACTTTATTCAACTGTCTGAAGTCAATGCACAATCCTAATGTCCCATCTTTCTTCTTCATGAACAAGACTGGGGCACCCCAAGGTGACACACTTGGGCATATATATCCCTTCTTCAGAAGTTCTTCAAGCTGCATTTGCAAGTCCTTCAACTCTGGTGTACTCATTTTGTAAGGAGTCTTTGACACTGGAGTTGCTCCAGGCATTAAATTTATAGAGAAATCAATATCTCTCTTTGGGGGTAGTCCCGATACCTCCTTGAACACATCTTCAAAATATTCTAGGACTGCATGATCTTCCAAATTTGGCACATTATATTTAGGTGTCTCTTCCATATGTTCTACAAATATTTGACACCCTTTTCTGTAACATTTCTTCAACTGCAATGCTGAAATTTCTCTGATAGTTATTGCCCTGAGAATTCCCTGCACTTTCCTTAGGTTCCCATCCTCATCCAAGCAAGTAAATGCCTTGTTATGACAGTCTATGATAACATGATGCTGGTTCAACCAATCCATCCCAATTAGAAAGTCATAGGAACCTAAAGGCAAGATGTTCAAATCTGCCTTCGTGTCCAGTCCATTCATGTCCATAAGACATGACTTAACCATCTCATTAACTTTTCTTTTGGCTACGGTAGCCAACTGCACCAACCAATATTTTCCATGCTTTCTTCTTGGAAAATGCAAACTTTCCACCATCTTAGGATCTATATAACTATGACTAGATCCTAAATCAATTAAAATAACAATGGTTTCGTTGTTGATCATACCTTCCACTTCAATCATATGTGACTGATACTATGCTTGCTTGTTGTCCAGTGCTGCATATATCCTTGGTACATTTCTGCCCATGTCCTCCACCGTTTCGTCTTGCTTTACATTGCGAACAATCCTCACTTTTTCACCTCTGTGAGGAAAATCTTTGAACATATGATCTCCTTTACAACCCCAACATTGAATAGGTGGCTGCCTTGGCCTTTGACCCCCTGTCTCTATAATTCTGGGTTCTCTAGAAGTTGGCTGTCCCTGAGTATTATTTCTGAAGAATGGTGGCATATTCCCCTTCTTCCTCTGATCCATCTTGAATTTCTTTTTGTCTTCCCAAGATTTTTGGAAAGTTGGCCTTGATTTTTGTTGATCATATAGGCATTTAGCTCACCTTATGATCTCCTCCAATGTCTTGGGATCATCATACTGTATTTTTTCACTAATGAATGATGACAATCCACTCAATTACCTCTGAATCTTAACTGTCTCATCCTTAATGAAAGAGATATAATTCAACAGTTCTAAAAACCTTCTCTCATATTCATCAATGGTCATACTCCCAAGCTTGAGTTCAAAGAACTCTTTCATTTTCTTGTCATAGTATCTCTTAGTCAAGTATTTCTTCTCAAAATACTTCTTGAATTCCCTCCAGGTAACACTTTTATCTTTAATGTGTTGCACCTGCACAAGCTGATCCTACCACATGGATTCCTTTCCCTTGAGTTGATAGATGA
>SNQJ01S0108335.1:40202-67372 GCA_010110895.2 Picea sitchensis
TGCATACAATGAAGTCTTCATTTGGGTATGCAATCCTTAGTATTGTAGCACTTGTTAATAATTGTTTCAAGTGTTGGAAACTATTTTCACAATCCAATGTCCACTGAAACTTCACACCCTTTCTTTGCAAGGAAGTGATTGGGTGTGAAATCTTTGAGAATCCTTCAATAAATATCCTATAGTAACCTACAAGACCCATGAATGATCTGACCTTTGTCACATTCTTTGGCGCCGACCATTCTCTAATGGATTCTATCTTCTCAGGATCCACTGCTATCCCATCCTCTGAATTGAATTGATATGTCCCAAATAATGAATTTGCTTCTGATAAAATGATCACTTGCTCAATTTGGCATACAACTGATGCTCCCTTAATACTTGCAACACCATCCTCAAGTGATGCTCATGCTCTTCTTCTGACTTGGAATATATAAGAATGTAATCCAAAAAGACAATGACAAACTTGTCTAAATATTCTCGGAAAACACCACTCATTAGGCACATGAAAACAATTGGTGCATTTGACAACCCAAATGGCACCATTGTGAACTCATAATGACCATACCTTGTCCCAAAGGAGGTCTTGTTGATATCTTCCTCTTTAATCCTTACCTGATGGTATCCTGACCTGAGATCTATCTTTGAAAATATCTTTGCATCCTTCAATTGATCAAAGAGGTCATAAATCCTTGGAAGATGATACTGGTTCTTTACAGTCACTTTATTCAACTGTCTGAAGTCAATGCACAATCCTAATGTCCCATCTTTCTTCTTCATGAACAAGACTGGGGCACCCCAAGGTGACACACTTGGGCATATATATCCCTTCTTCAGAAGTTCTTCAAGCTGCATTTGCAAGTCCTTCAACTCTGGTGTACTCATTTTGTAAGGAGTCTTTGACACTGGAGTTGCTCCAGGCATTAAATTTATAGAGAAATCAATATCTCTCTTTGGGGGTAGTCCCGATACCTCCTTGAACACATCTTCAAAATATTCTAGGACTGCATGATCTTCCAAATTTGGCACATTATATTTAGGTGTCTCTTCCATATGTTCTACAAATATTTGACACCCTTTTCTGTAACATTTCTTCAACTGCAATGCTGAAATTTCTCTGATAGTTATTGCCCTGAGAATTCCCTGCACTTTCCTTAGGTTCCCATCCTCATCCAAGCAAGTAAATGCCTTGTTATGACAGTCTATGATAACATGATGCTGGTTCAACCAATCCATCCCAATTAGAAAGTCATAGGAACCTAAAGGCAAGATGTTCAAATCTGCCTTCGTGTCCAGTCCATTCATGTCCATAAGACATGACTTAACCATCTCATTAACTTTTCTTTTGGCTACGGTAGCCAACTGCACCAACCAATATTTTCCATGCTTTCTTCTTGGAAAATGCAAACTTTCCACCATCTTAGGATCTATATAACTATGACTAGATCCTAAATCAATTAAAATAACAATGGTTTCGTTGTTGATCATACCTTCCACTTCAATCATATGTGACTGATACTATGCTTGCTTGTTGTCCAGTGCTGCATATATCCTTGGTACATTTCTGCCCATGTCCTCCACCGTTTCGTCTTGCTTTACATTGCGAACAATCCTCACTTTTTCACCTCTGTGAGGAAAATCTTTGAACATATGATCTCCTTTACAACCCCAACATTGAATAGGTGGCTGCCTTGGCCTTTGACCCCCTGTCTCTATAATTCTGGGTTCTCTAGAAGTTGGCTGTCCCTGAGTATTATTTCTGAAGAATGGTGGCATATTCCCCTTCTTCCTCTGATCCATCTTGAATTTCTTTTTGTCTTCCCAAGATTTTTGGAAAGTTGGCCTTGATTTTTGTTGATCATATAGGCATTTAGCTCACCTTATGATCTCCTCCAATGTCTTGGGATCATCATACTGTATTTTTTCACTAATGAATGATGACAATCCACTCAATTACCTCTGAATCTTAACTGTCTCATCCTTAATGAAAGAGATATAATTCAACAGTTCTAAAAACCTTCTCTCATATTCATCAATGGTCATACTCCCAAGCTTGAGTTCAAAGAACTCTTTCATTTTCTTGTCATAGTATCTCTTAGTCAAGTATTTCTTCTCAAAATACTTCTTGAATTCCCTCCAGGTAACACTTTTATCTTTAATGTGTTGCACCTGCACAAGCTGATCCTACCACATGGATTCCTTTCCCTTGAGTTGATAGATGACAATTCTACCTTCTGCATGAGAACAATAATTATGCAATTGAAAATACTTTCTCATGCCCAACAACCATGTCTCTGCATCTTCATCCTTCTTGTGCTCACCATCAAATGTAGGAGGTTTGATTTTGTTCATTTATCCTCGTAGCTCATCCACCCCAGACCTCTTATGTTTCCTGACAGGGGATGGAATTGAGCTGCTGTTTTCTCTCTTATTGGAATTCCTTGGGGAGTGATGGTGATGTCTGCTAGCACTTGTGGTTCTTCTTTTCTCATCAAGAGACCTGTGATTTTCTGATTTGCTTGAGCCACTCTCCTTATCCAATTTCTTTTCTATTCTTTTCAAGCTATACATTAACTTCATGTTGAAGTCCTCTTGATTATCCTTGGATATCATAATCCTTTCATTATCATCTTTATGGATTTGGAAATCCCTCTGCAAATTTTTAATGGTCTCTACCATATTCATGTTTTCATCCCTTCCTTCTCCATGTCCATTGGAGTTTGTTCCTTCAATGCCCAAATGGAAATCCATCCCTATGATCTCATATTCCTTGCTGTAAGTCCTCTGTGCATATTCCATTCCTATGGACTTTGTGTTGATCCTAATCTGATTTAGTTATTGTTAACTTTGCAAAATCTGCAACAAACAAAACTTTGTCATGCTTACTGTTTCAACAATCTCATGAAAATATGAACCATTCTGGTTCAATAATATATCATAATTATTTCTTCTGATTTCCTAGAAAATTGAATGCCCAGATCAATTTCCTAGGTGAATAAATATATTCTACTATCCAAGACCTTTCCAACTCCTGCTCCCATGCTCAATTCTGAGTCTTGAGCAGAAAGTTATGGTTATTTGAAAATTGCTCATTAATGTTTCTGTTCACCCTTCAACTTGGCGCAACTCTGCGCTGTAATTATGCATTTTTGCACCTACTCCATTGGATTTTTAGTAGGACCTCAATTTTTTTTCTTCATATACATATTTTGGACACTCTTTCCAAGTTTCACCTCTTTCTGGGTTCTAGGCTGCTAGTTACAACTTGCTGAAGTTCTAGGCCCATTCGTGTTTTTGGTCTAGAATGCTACAGGTACCTTCTTTGCCATAATAAACAATTTTAACATTCCCATAAATTTAATTAAGCTCTGGGATTGTCTTCTATGGTTCAATATATTTCCATTGAATTCTCCTATGCCTCAATCTGATTCTGGAGCAGAAAGCTATGGATCTTTGAAGTTAGTTGGGTCTTAAAATTTACCCTCCACTGTTTGTGCTGTAACTTTCTCATAAAAGATTCATTTGACGAATGGTTTACACCATTAGAAAGATCTCTCTGAGATATTTTATTTGAGCTGTAGAGACAAATTTTACCTTCATACAATTTTTTCTTGTGGTTTTTGAGTAGCTAAAAACGCTCTTAAGGGCCTAAAAACGTGCTGCAAAAATATGACGTTCAAACAATATAAAATGTCGCAGAAATTCGCTGGTTTTCTGCTGTTCTTCACCATCCAAATGACTTTGCGTGCACAAATTTCAACCTATACATCCATATTTAGTATATGAAACAACATCAAAAGGTAAATCGTGCTCCGTGCACCTATAACAACTGTGCATCACTTCTATGTCACGCCAATAATTGGTACACACTACTTTTGTGTCACGCGCTAAAATCCACCGTGCGCAGTTTTGGTTCTTGCACTATTACCTGTTGCACACAATTTTTGTATCGCGCGATGATATTCCACGTGCATTTCACTCTATGCACTGCACCATACCAAAGTTTAGTACGCCCCCACCTCACACCAATACTCTACGTGCACCATTAACTAAACTGTCACGTGACAACATATACCCATGTTGCACGCTCACCAACCAAACTCCTCTGTGCTCTGCCAATACTACGCACACCACACATGCCATTATTATGTGTGTGCACACCACGCAATGCTAAATTTAGCACGCACACCCGCACACCAACATTTTTCCGCACAACGCCAAAATTTAGTGCGCGCACTGGCACACCAACATTTTTCTGCGCGGTGCCAAAATTTAGTGCACGCACTTGCACACCAACATTTTTCTGCGCGGTGCCAAAATTTAGTGCACGCACCTGCACACCAACATTTTTCCKCTTGGCGCCAAAATTTACATATCACAAKCTCTTCACTGTGCATCATRCATTTTTAGTGTGCCCACCTAYGCACATTCATTTTTTTATGCGCATCAATTTCTTGTGAATTCCGCTGCAAAAATTGGGGTTTTTTTCTAATTTTTTCCCAAATTTACCATAGACATTCTGCAACTATGAAATTTGTTCAATTTCACCCCGATAACACCAATTTAACCTCTGCAACAAGAAATCGCTGTGGGTTGACATTTATGGAACATTTTTTTCCCAAACTCAATTCACGAATTGAGAATTCTAATTACAAAACTTGCTCCATCTGTCATGGCTTCACTGTAACTTCAAATTCGACCCATTCTAGGTCCGAATTTGCTAGAACATATATTAAATCAGGAATATCTCACCACTTGGCCAAATCCCTCAATTTTCCCATGAATTTAACAACATAAATTGGGGCTTTTTTCCAATTCAGCGTCGTTGCTTCTAAATTTTACCATGGACGCTCTGTAACTTGAAATTTGGCCACTTCGAAATCAATCCTCTGTGAAATTTCACTTCAACTCAACTTGCTTGGCCCATCCAGGCCCAGTGTTGAAAACTTAAGTTCTTATACCATATTGTAACATCCCCGACCACCCATACCGAGCCATGCTACTCCAGAAAATGATTTTGTTCTCTGCTCAACACACCGTCACATACCCAACATCCAACTGAGCTATGCCACATAAATTTTTCAAACTGCATGCAATTAAAACATATACACACAGAACTCTTGCATAAATTTATATATAAAATGTAAATAGACAAATACGTCTATAAATGCACAGATTCATACAAAAATAATAGTAAACTTATACATGCAACATATACAGGAAATACACATAAATATACATACAATTATAACCACACATAGGATAAACCCATTAAAAAAAACACGTAAATAATAATGCAGGATGTAAATTTATCACACAATTGACACTTATCTTGGTAAGAATATCACCAATTGCGTGCAGACCTTCCACGAACCTCCCAGCCTTAGACCACACTGCTCATCAGTCTCAACAGCGGGTCACCCCCAAGCTGGGACTAAACTCCACCTGGGTAAAGGGATTCCTAACTAGGCTAATGTATCACAGACAACAGGAAAGACTCCATCACAGGTGCCAACTCAAACTAGCACCCTACAATCCCTCATTCCCCACATGCCTGTCCCACCCTGGGAAGTGTGCCCCTTCTTTGCTCAATAGTCCGTCGGTTGCCCCACTTCCTTTCCGGGCTTCAACAATAGGCCGGACAAGAAGTCTCAGATCCTTGTAGCTGCAGTTTAACACCTTTAGGAAATCAATTCCCAACAATTCTCTCACCCAGAGAGATTTCTCACGGGCCTGACAACTCGCCTCTTCAATATCCCATGGGCTTAACAACCCGCTTCTTCAGTCCATCTCCCAAGCTAACCAACTACACAAACATGTATCAATATGGATACAGGTTCCAGTACAATGATATGAAGGTATAGAGGATAGCTCAATGAGTGTATGAATGATCATGGAATGATTGACTGAATGGTTGAATGATGGAAGGAATCCTGGAAGGAATGATGGAAAATGAACTAAGTCCAAACTATATGTATGCATGTCTCCAACTTGACACTTGTCATGTTGGGAGCTACTTTGGCCCACTTGTCCCCAACTTTAGAACTTAGGATAAAATAATTATCCATACTTTATGATTTTAAGAAATATTAATATAATATTCCTTTTTGGCTGAAGCTCCCTAGCTTAGCCCCTTTTCCTTAAATTTTAGCCCCCCCTTTCCCTAACTAGTGGAGTTTAGTCCCCCATACTATTTTATCGTATTTTATATTAATGATGAGACATATACAAAAATAGGCTCTTTGGACTTTAACATCTAGGGTCTCCGAACTAATCATAGCAAAATTGACTCACCAGCCTATAAAACACAACATATACACAAAGGCTCCCTGGCCTCAAAATCGTGCGCACTAAAGTTGTTGCGCGTGGTATTCTGGAATATGCACACTTCATCATTTTACTGCGCAGTACATGCGCACACTATTCCATGAAATGTGCATACAAAAAATTATTTCAAACAACTCACCAACTTAAGTGCATTTGCATTTACATTTACAATTGGGTTCGGCCTAGGGATATTACAGGAATGGGGTGTAGATTTTAACCTTGTACAATAATTAACTGCAAACAAATTTTCAATAAAATAACATAAAAGATACAATGGAAAATACACACATTACACAAATATTTTTCCCCTGAAAACCCAAACTGGGAAAACCAACATATTCTATATTCATTCATCTCATACATTGTCTACAATACAACATACATATAGGAGCCAACTGAATCCAAAACTTGGATTAGTCAACAACCCTAATTCCTTAACCAAAAATATAAAACCATCGGCCAAAAACCATGTGCCGAAAAATCACCTAGAAATGGACATGAAAACCGAGGACCTCCAAAAAATGGACACTAATTCTCACTATGCAAAGAATATAACACAAACTCAACATTCTCCCACTTGTTTTTTTCTTTGCATATAGGGGGTTACAAGGTTACATAGTCAACAATCCAAGGTAACAATGCCCATAAATCCTCTACACCAACAAAACTTATCAGTGCTCACAGATTTTGTTAATGAATCTGCAACATTCTTCAAAATATCCACCTTCATAAAAAAAAACCTGCTTTTCTTCAACCATGTCTCTCACAAAGTGATATTGAACATATATATTCTTTGTCTTTGAATGATAAGCTGGGTTCTTTGCCAGAAAAATTGCACTCTGATTGTCACAATCTATCTTGACAGCTTGTTGTACCAACCCAATACCTGAACACAACATTTGTAACCATACTGCTTCCTTGCTTGCATGAGTGGTTGTCATGTATTCAACTTCTGTAGTTGAAAGTGCTACTACATGCTGTCTTTTTCTCATCCAATGGATTTCTCCTCTCAATAGGTTAAACACATACCCGCTTGTATATCTTCTACGATCCACATCTCCAACCCAGTTTGCATCCACAAAGACATGTATGTCCAACACTCTATCCAAACTTGACCTTCCTTGGTAGCAAAATCCATAACTAGTAATGCCATGCAAATACCTGAAAACCGTCTTTACTGTTGTCCAATGCTCCTTTCCTAGTTTTTACATATACCTTCTCAAAACTCCCAATGCATGTGAAATGTCCAGTCTAGTACATACCATTACATACATGAAACTTCCAACCGCACTCACCTACAGAACATGAAACATGTCCTCCACCTCTTCCTGTGTCCCGAGACACTGATCCACATACAACTTTACACCTACATGAATAGGGACCCTGACCGGTTTACTTTCATGCATATTAAACCTTTGCAATATTGTCTCAACATATTTCCTCTGATTTAACTAGAGTTTCCTATTTTTCTGATCTCTTTTAATTTCCATGTCCAAAATGAAATTTGTAGCACCAAGATCCTTCATGTCAAATTTAAAGGAAAACTAAGTTTTCACATTCCGGATAATCTCATTTTTATTTCCTATCAACAACATGTCATCCACATACAAGTCCAAATAAATAAAATGATCACCAGTGAATTTAAAATAGACACAATGATCCTCTTTTCTTCTTGTGAAGTCAAGTCCCAACATATAACTATAATTTTTTTTATACCACATCCTTGGTGATTGTGTTAAACCTTAGAAGGATTTTTTTAGCTTGCATACCGGCTCCTTCTTTCCCTTCATAACAAATCCTTATGGCTACTTCATATAGATTCTTCTTCCAGATCCCCATGTGGGAATGTTGTCTTCATATCCATTTGTTCTACTTCAAAATCAAACACAACAACAACATATAACATAAATCTAATAGAAGTTAACGCGGCAACAAGAGAAAAAATCTCACCAAATTGAATTCCCTCAACTTGGGAATAACCCTTTGTTACTAGTTTTCACATTCTGGATAATCTCATTTTTATTTCCTATCAACAACATGTCATCCACATACAAGGCCAAATAAATCAAATGATCACCAATTAATTTAAAATAGACACAATGATCCTCTTTGCTTCTTGTGAAGTCAAGTCCCAACATATAACTATCAATTTTTTTATACCACATCCTAGGTGATTGTTTTAAACCTTACAAGGACCTTTTTAGCTTGCATACCGACTCCTTCTTTCCCTTCACAACAAATCCTTATGGATACTTCATATATATTTCTTCCTCCAGATCCCCATGTAGGAATGTTGTCTTCATATCCATCTGTTCTACTTCAAAATCAAACGTAGCAACAACATATAACACAAATCTAATAGAAGTTAACGTGGCAACAAGAGAAAAAATCTCACCAAAATGAATTCCCTCAACTTGGGAATAAACCTTTGTTACTAACCAAGATTTGTATTTCTCCACTTTTTCTTCTGCATTCAACTTCTTTTTAAATACCCATTTGCTTCCAATGGGATTTCTTCCAGTCGACAACTCTACTAGATCCCATGCCTCATTCTTATCCAAGGTTGTCATTTCTTCAACCATGGCCTTTTCCCATAGTTTTCCATCCTCTGAATCCAATGCCTCCCTAACAGTTCTAGGATCATCATCAGTAATAGACAAAGACACATTTGAACGAAAAATAGATGGATTATACCTTTTTGGTAGCCTTTTTTTCTGCACTGATCTCCTCAATACTGGAGTATGAAGGTCTTCTTCTTCTAATTCATGTTCTTCCGTAGATTCTGAGTCATCATCCTTTGGCTCAAACTTTATTTTCTCTGGTTCTTCCTTACTTGGCAGGAATTCCTGTCTGACAACATCCTTCATTTCTCTAAATACCACATCTCGGCTATACACAACCTTCTTAGTTTCTAGGTACCAAAGATTATAACCTTTAAGACCATCTTTATACCCAATAAAGATACAATTTTCAACCTTATTATCTAGCTTACTCATGTTTTCCTTTGGAACATGAACATAGGCCTCACGACCAAATACCTTGAGATGTGTGAGAGAAGGTTTATTACTAGTCCATACCTCTTGTGGATTCTTGTTATCCAATGCTGATGGGGGTGATCTGTTGACTAGGTAACCTGCAGTACCCACTGCCCCTGCCCAAAATTCTTTCCCTAACCCGACACCACTAAGCACGCACCTTTATTTTCCCATCAACGTATTTTTCATCCTTTCTGAAACTCCATTATGATGATACATAAATGGAGTAGTATTTTTCCTTGCAATACCACACTTCTTACAAAATTCCTCAAATTCATTTTTGCAGAACTCTCCACCATTATCTATCCTCAACACCTTAATTCTTTTCTCTATTTGATTCTCAACAAGAGCATTAAACTCTTTAAACTTGTCAAAGACTTCAGATTTCTTCCTGAGGAAATATATCCAAGTATTCCTTGAGAATTCATCTATAAATGAGACATAGTACACATATTTTCCAATGATGGAATCGACACAAGTCCAAACACATCATTGTGCACTAGTTGTAAAATTCCTTCTGCCCTCGTTGCACCAGAAGGGAATCTTACTAGATTATGCTTCCCATATACACAATGTTCACATAAATCAAAATCCAAAGAGAATTTAGACACACCTTCAACCATACCTTTACTATGTAGTAGTCAAATACCCTTCTCTCCAATATGCCCCAATATTTGATTCCACAACATAACCTTTTCTCCAAAGACTATAGGATTTTTTCTTCTTTTGCTGCAATATCAGGAACAATGGAACTATTACATCCATTACTAATATTTCTTCCTTGCATCTTATACAGATTTCCAATCCAAACTCCCTTCTACAACACCATTTCTCCTCGAACCATCCTGTAGGTTTCTTTTTCAAATACTTTTTTTACCCCTGCATCGTCCATTTTGCTTACAAAAATCAAATTTCTGGTCAATCCTGGGATGTACAGAACACCAAGAAGTGTTCTAATCCTTCCATCTATTAGTATTAAATTGACTTTTACTCATCCTATGATTCTGGTTGTTGAGTCATCACCTAGGAAAACATTACCTCCATCATACCTTTCATATTCACAGAACCACTACCCGTGGGGAGTCATATGAAAGGATGCACTTGAGTCAACCATCCATGCCTCATAATCTGCATGTGTGCTTGAATAAGACAAGTACACATATCCTCCTTCCTTGGACGTCTTTTCTTCTATAGATGGAGCAGCTTAAAATCCATTCACTTTCTCAATGCCTTTGGATCTACATTGCTTCTTGAAGTGCCCTTATTTTCCTCATCTCCAACATACCATTACAAACTTTCTGGGAGATTTAGATCTAACCTTAGACTTAGATCTCCCACTTGAGGACTTAGATCTATTTATATCCTGGGAGGGTCCTCTTGAAAATAATGCATTTGTGTTATGTCCTTCCATGTTCTTTCGTCTCATCTCCTCCAACAACAACGATGAGACCACATCATTGAAACTCAAGGTAGTTGTATTAATACCTATGGCCACAACTAGACTATCCCACGATTCTAGTAAAGATCATAGTAAACTAATACACTTATCTTCATATGAAATTTTAATCTCAATAGATAATAATTGACTTACCACCATATTGAATGTGTTCATATGCTTTGTCACCAAGTCTCCATCTCCCATCCTCAGGTTATATAGATTCTTTCGTAGGAATAGTTTGTTTACCAGGGACTTAGACTTATACAAGTTCCTTAACTTATTCCAGAACTCCCTGGTTGTAGCTTCCCCTGACACATTGAGTAATACTAAATATGAGAGACACAATTGGATTGTTCTCTTCACCTTCCGATCCAAATTTTTCCAGTCATATGTTGACGTTCCTATAGGTGCAATACCTAGATATTCCATGATCCAATGATCTCTGTATACCAACAAATCTTCCATCTTGAGCTTCCATAGCTCAAAAATTTTCCCATAAAATTTCTTGATCTCTATTTTCAAATTGCTCACCATTTCTTTTCACTTGAAGAATCAATACCACATACATCCCACTGTAACAAGGCTTATCACATTCCCGAGCCAAACCCATGACCACAAAGGCATCCCCCCTGAAGCCAATAATTACTCTGATACCAAATGCAGATATTAACCATGTACAATTTTTTACTGCAAACAAATTTTTAATAAAAGAACAAAAATGATACAATGGAAAATACACACATTACACATAGTTTTTTCCCTTGGAAACCCAAACCGGGAAAGCCGACATATTATATATTCATTCATAACATACATTGTTTACAATACAATATACATATAGGAGCTAGCGGCATCCAAAACCCTAATCCAATGACCTCGATTAGTCAACAACCCTAGTTCTTTAACTGAAAATAGAAAACCATCGACAAAAAACCATGTGTCGAAAAACCACCCATAAATGGACACGAAAACCAAGGATTTTGTTTTCATGGGCCTTGCCCCCTTGCGCGCCCGGTGCAATGTAGACACTGATTCTCGCCATGCGAAGAATATAACACAAACCCAACATCACTCGACCGATCATATTGACATCAATTTGATATGGATAATCAAGCCAAAGGACTTCCCCATGTAGGAGGGTAAGTAAAATCCGTACACACTGGTTGATGGACTGGCTACACTCAAAATGTGGGTAGTCCAGTAGAGACATTATATGAGATTACTTTAGAGGATTTTCTGATTCTTTGGTGGTTGAGCACATTTGTCCATCTAGCTTGGTAATTACTTCTATGTAGGTGTCGAATTGCAATTTTGGGAATAACTCTTCATCGTGTTTATTAAAATCAACATATTTTAGCTTCAGAATCAATCCTACTAGGGAACCCTTGATACAAATTTTGGGTGGTAGCTTTGGTGGGGGATAGAATGTTCCTTGGTTGCCTAGAATTTCTTTTTCACATGGGTTTGACTTGGGGAATCCATTATCGTGGTGAAATTATGAATTCCCAAGGGCTCTTATCCTACAACTTTCTACTCTATATATCTATTCTAAAATGCCTATGGAAATTTTTTCTCGGATGCCCCACCCATATTAAATTTGAAACTTGGATTCCCCAACACCTAATGCTATTTATTCCCTGGGTGCTCGATACTCTTCTCTAGCACTGTAGACTCGGTTTGTTGCTCGCAAATAAATATATGAAGGCCAACATATGAATGTTAAATATGTAGCGGGTGACTTCCCACCCACATAACCTGTCTACCCATTTTTCCTGTGAGGTCTGTACTCACCATCCCTACTGGCCTTCACTAGCATAATTGTCATGCACCATGGGGAATTATTTCCATAATTGTTTCCCATTCCCCAAGATTCCATCACATATCCAAGTACTAAATACCTACCTCTCCACCATTGTATCCACCCGTGTCCTAGTAGCCAACTTCCATGTGTCGTTGCTCCATCCTTTGGGTTGTACTATGGAATTAATACCTTAATCACCTTCAAATAATCTAAATTTGTGTGCGATTACATTCCATCGCATCCCTCTTTATTGTGCTCATCTACCTAATCCACCTACTTATTATGTTAGTTTTACTTAATTTACCTAAATCCTATCCTACTTGTTCTCAGTGCTAGTGTACTGTGCAGTCTCAGTCTACGCAAGGTAGATTATCTCCATGCATTTGACCCAGGTGGGCCGTGATGCTTCTTCACTCATACTTATTTTATTCACCCTTTCCTTTTCTGTTCGATGAGTTTTTCTATGTGCATCCGAACAATCAGACCATTGTTCCAAATTTGGGATAGTTTCGATCATTGCGCACACCATTTATCCAAGATTGAGGTGTCCCATGGTGTATGTTGTGCACAGACAACTTTCAACATGGAATGTTGGGGAATATTATCACACTAGGATTGTTTAAGGCTCGCCCACACCTTTCTCATAATCCATTGTTATCTTGAGGGTCTTAAATACCCTTGTATCCATTTATCCATTCAAAGTTGGTTGTGGGATGGAACCTGACTTTTATAAATTCCACAACCTGCACCCATTCATGTACATCTGCATGGTGTGTCTCCCACCAACATGTATGTGTTCCATTGATGACCACATTCATGGCTTGTATCCTTTGTTTCTTTGAGAAAAATTCTTCCATCTATTCCAAAAATATGTCAACGGGTCCTATACCATCAAATATTGGCACATCACAAAACTATGATCTAATATAGTGCACTACCTTTGTAATCCACATGCATATCCTATTTTAAACCTCATATAGATTAGTTTGCCATCGATCCATAACATCCTCTAAATTTTCATCATAGGAGCACACATTTCTCTAGCTTAGTTCACCATCAGCTGTGGGGTTGACATAATCCTCCCTATTCCTTGTGATATCATAGATGTTCTTAATGATGGAAATATACACATCCTCATTCACGAGCTCATTATATATTTCTCCCTTATTTGGATCCAATGGTGCAATTACACACAATGTGTCTATTTCAAATTACATTTGTCATTTCTTCATATTCAAGACTATATTGTTATCAAATGCCTAGTCAATACCAAGTTTAGTTTACCCTTCAACTCTCAAGATGTTTTTGGAAATATGTTCACATTATAGCTTAGGTCCAACATGACACCATCCACCTCATAGTTTCCTAGTTTAGCTTCCATTTTAAACTCTCTTCCCATACGTTTCAGTATACTCACCTAGTGCACATCTCGTTCAAGAAGCAAAGTAGAAATAACTATAATAGTTTCTTCTTCCCCCATACATATTTTTAGCATGTGGGTTAATTTATTTGCATCCTCGAGATCACTTAACATTTTAAGGAAGAAATGAAAGTTAACACTTACTTGGTTCTCTGATTCAGATTTGTGGTAAGTGTTGCGTCGTGTTTCTTCTCATGCCCTATGTCACAACTCTTCACACACGCGATCCTCTTCTATCACCCTTTTTACTGCATGTTATGATTCCTCACATACATGATATTATTCCATTGCTTTCTACGCTATGCGCTATAATCCTTTGTGCATTTGGGCTTCTTCCAATACCCTCTACACTGTGCACCTTGCTTCCTCTCACCCATTTTCTTCCTCCAGTTCCTTCTAGGCTTCACTCAGGGATTTTTTTTTCTATGTGGCATCAAATTTAGGAGGTAATTGCACCACTTTCATGATCTTCCCTTCTATGCTCTAACCATAACTCTCGCATCATTCCAAGTCCATACCCATAATAATGCATCCTCAGGTTACTACCCATATATT
Organism: Picea sitchensis; assembly: GCA_010110895.2. NCBI lineage: Eukaryota > Viridiplantae > Streptophyta > Pinopsida > Pinales > Pinaceae > Picea > Picea sitchensis. Next base: position 54,776 of record SNQJ01S0108335.1, read on the forward strand.
AGCTTATTTTTTTGGATTCTAATCTCTGCGCAACTCTGGAGTCACCATATTGCAATTCCCCTTCTTCTCTTCCCATTTTTCCAACAAGTTTGGGCATTCTTCTGTGACATGATCTGTACTGTGACAATACCCACAGATTGCATATGGTTTGGTATAGAATCATGACACGTGGCCAACTTCACCACAATTAAAGCAAGTAGGTGGTATTCCTCCACCAGCACCATATCCTCTTCATCTTCCTTTTCCATATCCTCCTCTCAAACATCCTTATTGTCTTCCTCGATTTCCACCTTTATGTTCCTCCTAGACCCATAAGGGACCGTAATGTGTTTATGCATAAGCTGAAGTGATCTGCAATTGTTCACATGATGTCCCATGGATTTGTAGAACTCGCAAACCATAGTATGCACAATTTTATGATGTTTATGTAGTGTTGGGAAATAGGGAGGTATATGTCCCCATTATTTTCAAATATCACACCACTTAGTTTGAGGTTCAATTAGAAATGGATTTGGCATGCTCATCAGCATGTATCTCCGTGGTGTAGGGTGATCATTTCAATGGTGACCTTCCATGTGGCATAGAGTACACCTCACATGTTCACGCAACACCTTAGCCTTAGCCATATCTTGTAATTGCATGGTGAGATTTTCAAGATGAGATTGTACCTGTTCCATCCCTGCCGATGTCTCACTACCTCATGGCATAACTTCTACGCAGATCACAATATACACAACCTCCACCTAATTTTCCACCTTCTATTGGGTGAGTGGGATGTGAATATGGGGTAGGAGTCTTGCAATACACCATTCTCTATGTTAGACATATTGGATCTAAAATGTCAGTCTATCCAACAATATTTTTAACCAGTAGTCATAGTCCCATATGGTTTCTCCATCTTGTTGCTCGATCTCTTTAATCTCAGTGATGCATTGTGATTCTGAATTAAGATTCTAAAACTGCCTAAGTAAATCTCTCTTTATATCTATCAAGGACCTATCTTGTCCCGTTGGTGTCATAGCCTTGTAATTTATGTACCATGTTAGAGCTTTGTCTCTAAAGGTGGTCTCCATATGTGAAATATTAGATTCCTTGTTTGTGACTCTCTTCACACACCATATATCTTCACATGTAAACCAATTCTATTCGGCATCATTTCTTCCCATCCAATGAAATATGAGAAGCCTTAGAGTTGAGTCTTGGTTTTCCATACTTATTGTAACACCTTGTCTTCTCAAATGACTACTACTTGTTTATGTTGATACCGATGTTCCTCCTTGAAAAGTATTGATGGCTTTTGTTTCTCTTCCACTCATCTATTCTAACAGATCTTATTCTACTTCTACCTCTACACTTTCCTTGGGTTCTTTTTCTTTATAACAAATTTTCAAGGGGGGTGGTTCAAAGAGGGAGTTCCTCCATATTATCTCATTATCTTCATTGTTGGATCCAAAAGAGATTCCTACTTTTAGTTGCATAATCTCACTCACAATTGATAAGGACTCTTCCCTAGTTGGAGGGGTCCATCACCATCTTCATTTGCATTGGCGATGCTACTCTATGCCTCATATTCCTTTGACGTGACTAAATATCTTATCAACCAAGGGGATTTGAATTTGTATTCTATGACCCTACTCCAACTACTCTCAATATCCTCACTTGATACCCTACTCCTAACATCACATCTCTTTGACAACCTCTCTCCTCCTGCACTTCTCTCTGGCACAAAAATGTCTCCCACACATCCTCCTAGTATGGTTTCCTTTCTCTTCATCTTGGGCCTGACCCCTCATCCTTCACCCCTTCCTATATTTTATCCACTCCTCTGCTTTTATTTCCTCCCTAGCTTAGCTCTTCTTTCATATCTCTTAGCTCTTTTTCTCTTCTTCTCTTCTGGGTCCATCCCTTCATTACCGCATTTCATCTTCTTTTGGATCCCTTCCACTCGATATATTCTCTCTTTTATTCCCCCCCTTATTCCAATACCCCTCCCCCTTCACACGAAGGGGTTTAATCGTCCATCCTATTGAGCTCCATGTTCATTATCCCCTTCTCTACAAACAACATCTTGATCCACAAAGGAATCCATTCTAGCAGTCTTCTTCTAGGACCGGTGACAAACTTCCTTTCCACAGTGTTGAAGGATTCACTGCAATTAATAGAAAACTCAATGATATACCCTTACTTAACCTGATCAAACCAGAAGTCGATTGTTATGGCCCACTTATTATCCACATATTTTAGCCTATTGATTGTATTTTGGTCCCACACCAGTGATTCTTGGGCTCCCAAGGTAGTGTTAATCATTGTCTGCCTCATTATCCACTCATATAATATAAAAGGAAATGCATCAAAGAAAAGTTCATGTAAATGAGTATAGATGTACCTTTGTTTATAATGCTCAAGGTTGATCTACATATTCCTAGTCTCTTGTCATGTGAACTCATCTTCCTTCACAAATATCCAGTCTTTCATATACTCCTAAGAAGGTTTCCACCTAATTATTTCKCTTCACCATGCAGTACAAAACCTTTAGGTTCCAACAACAGAACCATTTGTTGGTTGTTTCTATTCGCTCGAGGGTTAAATACCCATGGTTTGTTAATATTTTACAAATGAAACTCCATAGGTGTCGGCATATTCAATCTTYAGTCGAGGACTGAAGAATSTCTCACCTGAGATGCCATGAGAATAAAAGCGACCATTAATATTGTGTAAGGTGTGAAGGGACAACACATGCAKGAAACCTTCAATAGTTAATCATTCATTCATTCATTCATCATGCGCAAAATAATAAAACAAAGATATACATTCAAGTTAGAAATCATTAAATGTAGAGATAAATTTTCTTAGGTTGTTCTCATTCATTCCATTCATTCAAGACAGTTAGATACAATACAATTGTATCCTACTCAAAACACATTCAAATTCAACAAAAGAGGTGAGACATGTGCTTAGACCTCAATCTAATTTCTCTCTCATGACAAAACCAGATAGAAAGAGAAGAAATAACATGTAATCTTACTCAAGCTCTATCTTGTCTCTCTCTCATACAATAAATAACTCTCTCTTTACTCAAAACCCTAACCCTTCACATATCCGCATACATCCCCCCATATCTTTCACAAAGTATGCAAATCATAAATAATTTCTAGCTCATCAATAACCTCAAACATGATTAGTCGGGTTGTTACAAAATCAATTACAATGATTACTAAAGATATTTGCAGATATGCCCTACATTCAATTTCTTTAAGATCTCACGCTCATTACAAAATGGGTTAGTGTGTGTAGTGAAAGACTAGATAGGCATGCACAATAAAAATGGTTTGTCATGCAGAGTTGATCTTTGGCTGGTGGAAACTATGGAAATTGACATTTCTATGTGCATATGTTTTAGCACACACACAATACTAACTAGTGGTGCACACGCAATCTTCAAACCTCATGTGCCAACAATGTTTATTTAAGACTTCGGGGAAACTATTTCACCAAAGAATCATGGAACTGTGTTGGCCCTTGACAAAGTTTTGAGGATACTTGGTCATGTTTGACCTATTTTTGGGACTTCGACANGTGTAGTGAAAGACTGGATAGGCATGCACAATAAAAATGGTTTGTCATGCAGAGTTGATCTTTGGCTGGTGGAAACTATGGAAATTGACATTTCTATGTGCATATGTTTTAGCACACACACAATACTAACTAGTGGTGCACACACAATCTTCAAACCTCATGTGCCAACAATGTTTATTTAAGACTTCGGGGAAACTATTTCACCAAAGAATCATGGAACTGTGTTGGCCCTTGACAAAGTTTTGAGGATACTTGGTCATGTTTGACCTATTTTTGGGACTTCGACAACCTGTCAAAGGCGGAGAGCAAGACGAAGCAGAGATCGTGGGAAATCGACCCCTTTTTAGGGATTTTTCAGTTTTGGGCTTATGTAACGGGTATGGGAATGTCTGCCCATGGGTTTTACCCATGCTTAGGCCTATTTTGTAATGTATAAATAAGTAGTTATGCGATGTAAGAAAGAGTTAGTTGTAAGCCAGTGAGCTAAGTGCAAATAGCTGTGAATGCTTTGTGCATACTGTGTGTTGAGAACTTGCAGAGATAAGTGCAAGTGATTGTAAGAAGGATCTGTGCTGTACCAAACTCAAGGAAGGAGGACCTGGCGAGGTGCGCGCAGATCTCCTGTCCTATGCAGAGTTGGTCTTGTGGCTCTGTGCATGTAATATAATTGAAAGAAGATGATAAAGAAGAGACGAGTTGGTGGACATAGCCATAGGGTGGGGGTGAACCACATACATGCTGTGTTGCTATGCTTTGTGCAATGTATTGACATGTTTATGTGTTTATTTTCTTAGTTCTTTAATATCGATGAATGATAGATAGATCTGTTGATGCTTAGTGCTTAATAATATGGTTTGATGTTAGATCTGACTTATGTACATATGCTTAGTGTTTAAATACCTTAGATCTGAATGAATACTGTGATACTCTGTAATTAGGGTTTAACTGCGCTATAACTAAGACTGGATATTGATGAATGTTAACTGCTGAGTGCTCTGTTAAGTGTTAGAATCACAGATCTATGTCTCAGCTAATGTTGCAGACATCTGAGTCCTGCAACCACCCTTGCCTCTACCTCGGGCGAGACTTCATCTGCTTCATAGGTGTTGCCGAAAGGGCCGGTAGTTAGGGTTTTGTTGGTGCGTTGTTGTAGAATTGAACCTTGGGTCTGCCCCTGTGCCAACAAATGGTTCCGTTGTCGGGACCTGAAACTGTGATTGTTGGGAACTGAGGAAAAATAAGCTTTGTGTGAAGATCTGACCTGAAATTGTGAAATCTCTGTGCGTATATCTGTCGCTCTAGTGCACAATATTCTACTTGATATGTGAAGCTCTGTGCTAAGAAAAGAAGCCCAATTTTAAGAAAAGAGGTAATATCTGAATGCTTTGTGCTCTGATAGAGGTAAGAATAGTGAATTTTTTTAGATCTGGAAGCTTTGTGCCCTACTGAAGATAAGATTAGTGGAAATTTTTGTTTCTAAAGTATGGATCTAGGTATGTTTGATAAGATTTGTCCTAGCTTGAAAACTAGGGCACTGATAGAAGAAAGAATATTTGATATGAGTAGATCTGATAACAATAGTGAAAGATATGTTAAACCTATGCATAGAGAGAATGTTTGGACTAACAAACGGATGCAGGATCCTAGAAATAATTTTTTGCAGGTTAGCTACCATGATCCTAGCACGCAGTAATGGAGAGGCTGGGGATCATTTAAGAGAAAGAGAGGATTAACCCTTTGTTACAGTTGTAGAAGACCAGGACACCTTGCTAATGAATGCCCAAGAAGAAGACCTAGTTGCCTCTATTGCAAATCTATGGACCATGAAGTATTGGATTGCCCCAGAATGATTGCTAAGGTTGAAAAGATGAATATGAGACAAGAAGACCACGAGAAAGGTCAAGCAACTAAAACCATGACAGAACCTCAGAAAGAATCAGAAAAAGTATTGCTACAGATGAAATAAGCCCTGAATGACCACCAACATATCAACTTATCAGATATCTTCAAAGAAAAAGAGTGCATTGAAGCAAGAATAAGAGACTTCGACATTGAATGTGTTCTGGATGAGGACACGTAGGTGAATATCATGACAGAAAGAACTTGGGAACTATTAGGGGAGCCTGCTATGATTCCTTTATTGGTAGGAATAAGATTATTCAGAGGAAAGATGATAACCATATGTGGAAGACTTACCCAGATATCTATGAGTGCTCATGGAACTTCGACAGAGGAAGAATTTGAAGTTGTTAAATTTATTGAGAACAATGCTCCACTTGCTATGTTACTAGGAAAACCTTGGATTGAAGGAGATCAGGCCAGAAGGAAAGAAGAAGAAGCCTTAGAACAAAAGAAGCAAGAGTTGAAAGATTTCATGACTAGGAGGATCGTACACTTGATTGAAGAACAAGATAACTGAGCAAATCTATTTAAAATCAGAGACTTGGATGCCTAAGTAGAAAGAACACTAGAAGACCCGTAGAAGACTCAAGTACCTATTCCAGATACAGATGAAGTATTACCCCTGATTTCTAGAAACGAATCTCACTAGCGAGAAGTTACTTTGCCAAAAGAAGATAAGAATCATAATGGAAAAAGGAATACATAGACAAAGCTCACTGGAAAGATCGAAAAGTTACAGAAGGTTCTAGAGGGAACTTCGTAGAAGGAAAATTTGCAAAATTGGAACTTCGCCGGAATATCAGAACAACGCCACATGGAACTTCACCATGGCGATGCAATATAGCCATTTGGAATAGTATAATCGTTAGACCGATGCCCAGAAAGGAATTTATGGTCAGAAATGTTACCACCAGACCGTTGGGACTGTTCCATAATAGACATAACTGAGCTAATGAAGGATTCTCACCCATTGCAAGAGATACATTGCCAAGTTATCTATTTATCCCATCGCGCCATGTAACGAGAACACTTTTTCTAACCGTGAATTTGAGATCGTAGATTATTTGATTTCACACAGTGATCATCGTGCTATCACCATCCATCTCGTTTCATTGATTAGTTACTCTTCAAACCCGAGATATTCAACCACGAGCGTGCATGTCAGATGAGCTTAGCGCTGCAGAGAAAATTGTCGAAGAAGTTCTCATTGACCTAATGACTGAAAGAGTAATGTATGAAAGAGAAATGCCTGCAAGTATTCAAGCATCATCAACAAGAGGAGTGAAAGCCTCTCTGTCGACTACTCACATAGCCGGACCATCCCGACCATCATTGGAAAAGAGAACCAAGCACATAGATGACCTAGCCAATGCGAAGCTGATCCCAACCATATTGCCTGATTACATCCCGCCTCTGGCCGGTGTGGTGAGTTGAGATAGTGTGCCAAGAGATTTCGAGTACTCCATGGTTACTACGTACCTCCCGAAGGGGATACACATAGTTCGAGCACAACAGGACAAGATCAAAGGGTTGAAGTTCAGTGAATTCAACCTTGGCGATCGCAAGAACTATAGTATGCTCACCCCGTATAAATACCTAACTAGGACAAAGGGGAAGAACTCAAAGATAATCCCCCATCCATGGATGATGAACCTCGCACAGTCCACCCTGTTAAATGTAATGAAAATCCCACACTTTGGAAGGCACCAGGAAGTCAACGCTTGTGTCAAGTTATTGCTTTCATGTTACCATGGAGGCTACTTATGGCTAGACCACTGTATTATAGTCAACCCGACATTTATCCATAGGATCAAAAGATTAAGTATGCAAGGACCTGACCCACATGAGTTCTATCCAGGAAAATCCACAGATCGCGCACTACCACAGAAGATCAAGGATACATACGACGATGTTGAAAAGGGGACGCAAGACTACAAGGTAGCCTCCATCCAGAATGGTGCAGTGCACCTAGCCTACCAGCTAATAGCCGGAAATTTAGTAAGGAAGAGTAGACCTACGCAGGTCACAAGCTTTATTGTTTACCTTGCAGGAAGTGTGTGGAAGGTCTACAGATGAATTGGGTGAAGTACCTAGTTAGTCAGTTGGAACTAGACTGCCGCAAAGCACAGGATCAGGGCTACGAGTTTCACTTTAGCTGGCTCTTGATCCTCATCGCCTTTGTTTCCTGGGAAATGATGGAAGGTGCGACCTTCCCAGATATTGAACCATTTGAGCCGCTTGCTGTGAAGTTCACTACACTCTGGTACTCGAGTGATATGAACAAACAGTGGCAGTCAAACATTGTTTTTCATACATGTTACCTTCAGCTGAAGAGAGCCATCGAAGCTGAACCTTGCATGACTCCAAACACCCTACATAGGTTCCGACCCCTGATGAAGTTCTGTGTAGATTGACACTTAATCTACCTTACAACACGAGATGATGAACATAAGGAGCAACTTTAGTCATACTACAAACTCACGGAAGAGGACCTTGAGGAGATCACTAAGGACTAGTTGACAAACCTCCTTATTCTGGCAAACCCTGCAAAGATGTCTGACCCTGACAGCCTAGAGACCACGCACAAAGAACATGATACACCCAGACCCAACAGAATGAAGAAGACCGAAGAGGTTCAAGATTTAAGCAACGCCTCAGGAAAGACTGCTTTAGTATCACTTGACCGAGGGGGTGATGACGAAGTAGAAGAAATAAATGGAAAAGGAGCTGAACATAAGCTAGGCGAAGTAACACTGCCTAGAGATGAGACTGATCCCCTGAAGAAGAGGAATTTTTCTCCCCCAAAACATTCTTCCCAGAAGAAATAGAAAGCCACCGTGACCAAGATGAAGACTGTGCTCACTACCGATGATTTTGACTTCATCATAGCAGCCCTAAACGATGTTTCGCTGGAAATCGTGGAGAAACAATAAGCTAAGCAAGAGAAAATGTACGACATAATTAAGGTTGAATTCTGAGGGGTACAACATTCCCTTTAGTCCAGCTGCACAGTTTCCACTACGCCCCTACCATCAGGAGAACCAAAGTTGGGAGATGAGCCAACCCAAATTCACCGATTAGCTGATGCGGTCGAAGCTCGCCTTCATCGTGCATAAGAAGAAATATAACAAGCCACCCATGCCTTCAAGCAAGTGCAAGGTGTAATCGCAGAGCAACACAGAATTGCAGAGCAAGAGAAGGTTTCTCTCCAGGTAAAATTTGAAGAAGAGAAAGCACAGATGAAACAAGAAAAAGAACAGTTGCTCACAGAGTAACTCGAAGTGAAAGAAGCAGTCAACAGATCCCTCCACTCTTTGATAGGATTAGAAACATAGGAAGAAAACCGAGTCATGCACCAAGTAGAGCAACTCGCGGAAGCTATCCAACAACTACAACAACGAATAACAGACTTAGAGCTCCACATAGTGCCCAACACCCCGCATGATGTGAGGGACCAAAGAGAAACAATTGCTCGAAGCGCAGTTGAAAGAATCAAATCCCTTACCATGGAATACAAGAAACTAAGTGATCCCAGTGCCCAGACCTATGAGAAACTCACTGAGAATCTAGAACTAAAGGCACTGGAGTCGCAGCTCCAGGAAGCGAAGCAACAAGCATAAACAATACAGGCATAGTTGAAACCCCTGTCAGCGATGGAAAGAATGAAGTGATCCCAAGAGTAGTGCATTGCACAACAATAGGTCCATGCTATCCAGAGCAAAGTTATGGCAGTAACTCAGAGGCTCCAACCTGTACAGGATGAGGGTTACCAGCTGTTCACATAGATCAAAGGTTGAGGAGCGAAACTGGAGCAAGTCGTCACTGCAGCTGAAAAACACCTAGAGGGACCTGTCAACGAAGCATTCATACAAGAGTTCGCTGAACAAGAGGCTATGGCACAACAACAAGTCGAAGAAGATTGAGGCTTTTGAAGCAGAACTAGTCAGATCCGAGTGACTCAGGATGAGTCATAGGTGAGTGTTGGGGGCCTGTTGGCCCTTTAGCAAGTTTTGAGGATCCTTGGTCATGTTTGATATATTTTTGGGACTTCGACAGGCTGTTGAAGGCAGAGCGAAAGACGAAGCGGAGATCGTGAGATCTCAACCCCTTTTTAGGGATTTTTGGGTTTTGGGCTTATGTAATGGGTATGGGAATGTCGACCCATGGGTTTTACCCATGCTTAGGCCTATTTTGTAATGTATAAATAAGTAGCTAGGAGATGTAAGAAAGAGTTAGTTGTAATCTAGTGAGCTAAGTGCAAATAGCTATGAATTATTTGTGCATACTGTGTGTTGATAACTTTCACAGCTAAGTGCAAGTCATTGTAAGAAGGCTCTGTGCTGTACCAAACTCGGGGAAGGAGGATCTGGTGAGGTGCGCACAGATCTCCTGTCCTATGCGGAGTTGGTCTTGTGGCTCTGTGCATGTAAGAGAATTGAAAGAAGATAATAAAGAAGAGAATAATTGGTGGACGTAGCCCCAGGGTGGGGGTGAACCACATACATGCTGTGTTTCTATGCTTTGTGCAATGTATTGACGTGTTTATGTGTTTATTTTCTTAGTTCTTTAATATCGATGAATGATAGATAGATCTGTTGATGCTTAGTTCTTAATAATATGGATGGATGTTAGATTTGACTTATGTACATATGCTTAGTGTTTAAATACCTTAGATCTGAATGAATACTGTGATACTCTGTAATTAGGGTTTAACTGCGCTGTAACTAAGACTGGATATTGATGAATGTTAATTGCTGATTGCTTTGTTAAGTGTTAGAATCACAGATCTGTGTCTCAGCTATGGTTGTAGAAATCTGAGTCTTGCAACCACCCCTGCCTCTATCTCGGGTGATACTTCATCTTCTTCGCAGGTGTTGCCGAAAGGGCTGGTAGTTAGCGTTTTGTTGGTGCGCTGTTGTAGCGTTGAACCCTGGGCCTGCCCCTGTGCCAACAAACTGCCTCCATGGGTTAAAAATTTCTACAAGGCCTTGGATGTCATGCTTATGTAAGGGTCCCATCACGCCATGCCTGATAAGTACCAGAATGGGCTTCTACAATTTGTTGGAAATAATGTACATACTATAGAATATCATATAGCCAAATTTTATGATTCCATAGGATACACAGGTGTAGCTGAAGAGCATGAAGTTATTCACATTATCCCTATAACAATATGCTAAAGTGTGATTTTGTGGCCTACTTGATAATGTAGTGTAGCTAGGGGGCTAATCAGGGGCCGAAGTGACCATGGTGATAATAATAAAGGCCATTCAATGTAAGGTGGACTAGGTCCACTATATTATTAAATAAAGCCCACTATGGTAGCTAGATATGTTGTAGTAGTGTGAACATAATAAATGTGAGAAGGCTTATTGGAAGGTTCCTTCTCTATAATTTTCTTAGGTAGTATTATATAAGGAAGGGATGAGTAATGTAATGTGCATAGTGAAGTATATTGTTATTGTAATAAGCAAGGATCGCTTGAGTATTTCCTTCCATGAGGAATAATAGTTAATGGTGTTACCCTACCTTAAGGTTTTTCTCTACATTTCTCTTGTGTTCAATATTTTGTGTGATTGATTTGGTTAAGGGTTGTTTGAGATTACATTTTCATATCTAAGAACATAAAATTTGGTATAGAATCTCTTTCTTTGTCCAAAGAAAGGAAGAAAGTTTTGGTTCTTTTGCATATTTTTTAAGGGAAAAAAGGGGGTGGTGCACTTTAGATTTAATTCATAATTTTTTTTAGTTGAATTTGCATTAAAAAATTGGATATTTGAATTTCTCTCAAAATAATACCCAATTTAAAAAAAACAATCGTTTGAAACATAGTCTAGGAAGTGAAATTATCTGCATCTTAAAATCAACAATATTTTAAAGTTTTTTTGGAAAAAGATACATGAATTGCAGAGTGAGTTATTTTTATAAACCGTAGTTGTTGTTGAAGATTTATTCCAAGCAAGATGTATTTCACTGGAAATATTATGGCCCTCTTATTGAATATTACATAAAATGGGTAAAATATAAAAATCCAATAACTTGGAAAATCAGGCTAGCCCATAGCTTAATGGATTAAGCTCTCATATGGTGGCAATCATTTAACTATGAAGAGATGATGGCACTTTATGATGAAGCATTTGAAAAATTATTTTTAGACAAATGTTCTCATGCCAAGAGTAAGGATAAAGAAAGCACCAAGGGTTTATTTTCATATGGAAACTCTATATTATAGGTTCATGGTTGTATTCATAAATAAAAGGTCCTTTTTTTTATTAACACTAGTTGCCAACAAAAAATTATCAATGTTCAGTTGGTTAATTGATTGCAAGTTATGGAAAATATTATGCAAACAACATAGATTGAGGGTAACAAAACTCATGCTTTTAAATATTTGAAGCTCACAAAGACAAATATGCATTGCATTCTAATTTTTGTGCCATTGACATGAATGATGTGGATGGTCTTCTTGGATATCCTTCGATGGTGTCAATTGGTACAATCAATATTAATGTGGAAAATAACTTTTTGAAACTTTGGTACAAGAAAAAAAATTACATTGTAGGATGCGTCTCTTAGTAAGAAAGAAGGGCCCATGAGAGAAATAAAATAATTTATTGCAGAGTCTGAAGTTGAATCAGAGGTAGAGTCTATAGAAGGAAATGAAGTCAAGCCCTAGGAAGGACATAATAAATATGCCATGGAGATCAATGACTCAAAGGATGATCCGGGTGGATCTCTGTGGCCATCCACCTTTTCCATTGAATCAACATTTTCGAGCATGTGGTTTTGATAAAACATGATATCCACTCTTTTGATGGGGAATTTAATGTAATTCCATCTCCATTTGTTATTTACAACCATCATGTAATGATTTCCTAATGGTCTTATGTACATTCCTACAGAGTTAATGCATTGTATCCCATCTGAAATCTGTAGTTAAGTGCACTTGGGCTAGATTAGTACTGGGATGGGTGATTGTTACACATTATTTTCGTCATCCCTATGACCGTTAATGATGTAAACCTATCTGTTGCCTTCAGAGGGGTCAGTGGCCTGAGTTCCTGAAGAGAGAAGGGAGAAGAACTTTTCCTGAGAAAAGAAGTTGCATTTTCCTGTGTA